>NW_023590806.1:1225045-1306762 GCF_014843425.1 Jatropha curcas
AATGCCGAGCATGCTCATCGATTTAAATCATTAGATAAACATCAAATCTTTGCATTCAATTATTTCACCGCGGCAACTAGACAGTTTATTTCAGAGCACCAATCCGGCAAAAATCCATTTATTATGGGTGACCTATCTTAATTCATTAATTTCTATTTCTCATAAAAGAACTTGTGCGTTATTCTGTGTAGTTCGGTAATAAATTCATAATGTTAAGACTTACTTAGAATCCTAGTAGGTAAAACGTTCACCTGAAATAAACTGTCTTGATACTTAAAAGCATTAAATTAGCTTACGTTTAATAGGTTAGAATTTCCTTCTATTAGAATTCGCGTGTATTTCTTTTTAATAATTCTTTGCTTGAACATCTCAGAAATTAATGAGTATTAACTTTTATCCTTACTTGGAAGAAATCTCCTATTCATATATAAAAACATCAATCTAACTTTATGGCAGTTAGTAACCATATATATTCTAAAGACTAAGCAGTACCATACAAAAAAAAATGAATATAAGCCCCTTACCTTACCATTAGTGTAGTGGGTTGGTTGGCCTCTTAACCTTGAAAATCCATAAGTGAAGGAATGTTTCTGTCTCCAGTCCAAGAAGAGATCGTCAGGAACCATACACACTATATATAATAGTTACTTTGCGTATCGGAATTTTAGTGCGAGAAGCCAAGTGATCTTCTATGTGTGTCTGATTCACGATATCATCTTGTCACTGTATTACCATAAACTAGAATATCCGAAGACAAACTATTAGTCCCTCGAAATTTCTACAACATTTTTCTATCAACGCAATATTTAAATATCCGATTAGACCATGAAAGGCAATATGGGCTACCAAAATAACCTAAATCTTCCTGTCAACAATTTAAGGATCTTACTTATTGTCTGTTCTAGAAAATTAAATCTCAAAGCATAAGCAAAAAAATAGAATCAATATATCGGGATGACCTCGATCAAACACATGTAATCTTCGATAAACGATTACATTTATCTATAAGACAATAAAACCTAATGATTATACGAATGGCACTAGGAAATTTCCAGCATTTAAAGAATAAACAATTGACCAATATTGCTGGTGTGAATTAGGCAATGAAACAAGTATCTACTTGCATAGAACTTATGAGGATCCTTCAAATTGAATGAAATTAGAATCTTCCAACTTAGGAAAGCTAACGAACTCTAAAAATGCTACAAAAATCCGATTATAATGAATAGGAGTACGGACACAGTCCACAGACGATCTGATAAGCCAACACCACGCATCTATGACCCGGCTCCTACAGGTACAGACCAAGAAATAATCTCCGCTAATTGTAAACGCAGTTCGAGACGTAATACAAACTGAGAGTTGACTAGCCAAATGTAGTTAAACTCATGACAGATAAGCTTGCGATAGGTAAGCTAATAGATTATAGCATTCGGTGACTAGTTAAATAGTTATCCTGGAGGAGTTGGTATATACTATTTAACTATTTAAATTAGTACAGGAAGAATAAAGCCAACTTGGGAATCAAGAAGATACATAACAATCCATGCGACAACAGTATCCCGCAGTTGGATTTACCTCACAAGACTAATTATGCAGATAAAACTTTGATACGATGGGGCTCCGCAAAACTGATGTGTTCCTCTTATTTGTATAGGAGGCGCGTAGCGCAATAGCAATAAGGAATATATGATAAAACAATCACGTTCACAGGCAATAATTGGAGTTGAAAGGTCTTACTCGCCATGGTCGGAAGAGACTTAGTGTCCTTCTAACAAGCGTTGGGTTGAGCGGTGTGTTAGAATAGATGCAGTGCGTTATAGCTGGAAGGTGGACCTGCTTCTTCTAAGACCAGTCTCAATTAATCGCTGCGAAGTTAAAGTAGGATTAAACACTGTTAGGATGCTCGCTATGGCGGCAATTATAAATAAAGCATCAAGTTGGAACAATAGCTTTTTGGCAAGGTAATTGTATAAAATAGTAATAACAAGCATGTACAATATTGAGAGTAAACCACCACAATTATTAAACAGATATGATCAGTTATAGAACACACCAGTCCAAACGACACCAACATCATTACAGAGTATAGTACATAGATTCAACAGCCACACAGTTCACTAAATCTACTATTCCGAACATGTTCAGTTCCACATTTATGGCTATTTCTTGCTCTATATTCATACCTGATTTTTCCTATTTTGATGTACGTCACAAAGTAGAGATTTCTGATCTGGATCTGCCATAAAGGTATAGCGAATACCACAGAACGTATGAAGTATAAGATGTTAACTGCCTAACTTGAACCAAGGCTTGTAAATGAATAGAAACTGTTTCATCTGTTGACATTAGGTGCTTGGATGTTTCATTTCACTTTGAGTCCTTCCAATTTTTAGTTTTGCTTATTGATGAAGATGTAGCTCATTATTATCCAAAAATCTGCTCTAACGGCCGTATATGAAGGAAGGTAGCGCGGAGAGAATAGTCCACCATAGAATATAGAGGTTGCGCCAGAGAAAATCATGAGGCAAGCCTATTCTCATAATAGATCCGACGGGAGTTACACAAGTCATGTGCTTCTGATTAGTTCTAAACATGTGTTTTGTCTAACCTAACCTCAATGTAAGAGTCTTCATGTCTATTATATTTAGCTACATTCTTGTTCCTGCAATTTTAAATAAATTGATAAACACTCAAAACATTATAAATTGGTATGGTGGCATAATACTTCATAGTTTGCATATTGTTGAGTTTTGATTTCACAAACATCATTGAAAGGAATTATGCTTGGGAATTTATTAGTTTGTGGTTGTACATATTGTCCATTTGGTCTTAGTTGTATTTGGTTTGTGGTGATAAAAATGGATAATTGGAATGCAATGCCTATGTTGAGGAGCAAAAATTTAGGATGGGTAGAAATAATTACATTACGCAAAGATGAAGAGGGATCGAAAAAAGTAGGTGATCATAGAAGACAGCCCGGATACCAGTCAAGTTTGCTGGAAATGTTCCCAGCACTTTCATCTGATTTTGAACCCATATGACATTGAATGGAGCGCATTCTAAGTTGCCAGTCGGCTAGAGCGCCGAGATGCTTCTTGCTTCCAAGAGAGAATAGGAAGATCGCGGAGTGCGCGTCTTCAATACCTCGCTTTCCTCGAGCGGCGAGAAATTGTCATATGAGAGTGGAGTGGTTTCATCGAGCTTGCGAGCCCTTTGGCTTTGAATGCATTCAATTTGAGTTCTACTATTGAGAGTGCGATATGGACCAAAAGAATACAGACTGCACAGAATCACGTCGCGCGCTCGCGCATGCGGAGCAGTCGCGCTCGCGATTCCTATTTGCGCGGCTCGGCGGACTGGAGTCAGGGTAGCTTCTCTGACTCTCCCAAGTCTGGCCACAGCCAAGCTTCGCGCTCCGCACGAGGATGACACATGCCCGGCTGCGGTCATGGACGACTCTTTGGCCAGAAGCTCTCTGACTCTCGTGTGCGATCTCGCGAGTTCGCCGCGCGATGCACAGCGACAGGCCTTGCTGTGCATTCAAGGCTTTCGCCGACGTATCATCTTCGCGGCCGAGTATGCCGCTCCGCACACTTTTGGCAGAGACTGTGGTCAGACGAGCTTTCGTGCGCCAAAGTTCGCGACCACGTCAGCTGTGTGATCTCGTGTATGGAGCGCGAGTTGGTTCCCTACTCAGCCAGAATCTGCAAATTGAGAGCATCCAAGAGAAGCACTGACTCAAGTCGCGCAAATGAGCGCGCGCAATAGGAAATCGCCGAGCGCGACTTGCTTTCCAAGCATGCTGCTGACCGCGCGCGACGTGATTCTGTGCGTCTGTTATTTCTTTTGGCCATAACTTCTTCACAATATACAACTTCAAATTGAATGATTCAAAAGCCCATGTAAAGCTAACACATAGAGAAACAAATAACTCTTCTATGACAATTCCTAATTCCATCATTTTCTGGGGTCAAAATCAAGATGAAGTTGCTGGTGAAATTTCCAGCAAAGCTCTGTTTCATAAAGTCATTCCATCCCCTGTTTTCACAACATATCCAATCTTCTCACTCAACAACAAGCACCATATCATCTCACTAGCAACACACCACACAATTTACATGCAAAGAATCTAGTAAACAACATGAGATATCAAACCTTGATGTCAAAAAGCTTGACCTCTGTTTTAGCTTCTCTTTTCTGCAGCTTTGGAACTTTCTTCTCCTATACACAAGAATTCTCATAACTCATCTCCAATAGAACTCAATTAAAGAGTGAATAACATATAACGTCAAGGAATTCTACTTACTTGGAGTGGACTTACTGCGTAACTTGCATGAAAAGTGCAAGGAAATGGAAGGGAAACGTAAGAAGAAAATGAAAAACAGGAAAATAGGAAAGTGAAAATGATAGGAACAGGAACGGGTAGACTCTAGAAGAAGGTGATTTGGCTGTGTAAACTCTCTAATTGGTACCTCAAGTTGTACAAAGCTTACAACTCAATACCCAAGCTGTATATTTTTAATGCACACATGGTCCTAACCTTTATCTGGCAATAAGTCCACTTCTAAGCTCTTTCTACCCCAACCAAGGTTTGGTTCAACCCGACCCCCCCCCAACTCAACTTCAACTCACTAGGATGTTACAGTTCTCCCCTCCTAAATAAAAACTTCTGACCCGAAGGTTTACCTTTTGTCATGTAGAAACTGTAGGATACTGTTGTCGCATGGTGTCTTCAGATTCCCAAGTTGCTTCTTCTGTCTTATGATTCCTCCAAAGAACTTTTACCAATGCTATTTTCTTGTTCCAAATTCTTTAGTTTCTCTGGCTAAGATCTGAACTGGTTCTTTTTCATAGGTGAGATCCGGCTGAATTTCAATCTCTTCTGCTGATAACACATGTGATGGGTCTGATCTGTATCTCCTGAACATTGATACATGAAAGACATTATGAATTCGATCTAAGGTTGAAGGTAACGCTAGGCGATAGGCTAATGGTCCTACGCGTTCAACAATCTCGTATGGACCAATGAACCTAGGGCTTAGCTTACCCTTTTGTCCAAACCTTAGGATCTTCTTCCATGGTGAAGCCTTCAAAAATACTTTATCCCCAACTGAATACTCAATGTCTTTTCTCTTTAAATCCGCATAGGATTTCTGTCGATCACTTGCTTCCTTCAGCCGTCTTCGTCTTCTGATGATTTCTGCTTTCTCTTCTGTGTCTCTCACCAAATCTGGACCCAAAATCTTCTTCTCACTAAGTTCTGTCCAACATACAGGTGTTCTGCATTTTCTACCATACAATGCTTCATAGGGTGCCATCTTGATGCTCGCTTGATAGCTGTTGTTGTAGTCAAACTCCATGAGAGATACATATTTGTCCCAACTGCCTTCAAATTCAATAACACATGATCATGTCTTCCAAGATTTGGATTACTCTTTCTGATTGGCCATCTGTTTGAGGATGAAATGCAGTGCTGAAATGCAGGTTCGTTCCTAATGCTTCTTGCAGTTTACCCCAGAACTTCAATGTAAATCTTGGATCACGATCAGAAATAATGGATGATGGAACTCCATGTAATCGAACTATTTCACTAACATAAATGTCTGCTAACTTGTCCAGAGAATAGTCCGTCCTGACCGGTAGAAAGTGAGCTGACTTGGTTAATCTGTCCACGATTACCCATACTGCATCATGCTTCCGCTGCGTCTGAGGTAATCCGGTAACAAAATCCATCGTGATCTGATCCCATTTCCATGTTACATGTTACCTTTTAATACCTCAACTTTATTTTATTAGTGCAAGTAAGTCCACTTAGAACCCCTTTCTACCCCAACCGGGTTTGGTTCAACTCGACTCAACTCGACTCGACTCGGTAGGATGTTACACCTGGCCACCAATAGCCTGTCTTCAAATCTTGATACATCTTGGTACTACCTGGATGCATTGTATATGGACCGTTATGAGCTTCCTACAGAATCTTTTGTCTGATCTCCCCTGTCTGTGGTACAACAACTCTGTCTTCATAGAACAATATTCCACTGTTATCCAATCTAAATTTCCCATCATGATCTTCATGTGCTTGTTTGACCCATAGTGCTATTTGTGCATCTTTCTTCTGTGCTTCTGCAACTTCCTGAATCCAAGATGGCTGGACTTGCATTTGTGCTAAAATAGCTCCCTGCTGTTGTAACTCCATGCTGATTCTCATTAAGCTCAAGGCATACAAAGATTTCCGGCTAAGGGCATCAGCTACTACATTAGCTTTGCTCGGATGATAATTAATGACATAATCATAATTAGCCAGAATCTGCATCCACTTCCGTTGCCTTGAATTCAAATCTTTCTGTGTCGGTAAATACTTTAAACTCCTCTGATGATCTGTATAAATGTAACACTTTTCACCATACAGATAATGCCGCCATACTTTGAAAACACTTTAAATGCTAGAACAATGGCTGCTAGTCTAAATCATGGGTTGGATAATTTCAATTCATGTGGCTTCAATTGTCGATACCATTAAGCCACTACTTTCCTATCTTGCATGAGCCACACATCCTAACCCCCAGTATGAGAGGCATCACTGTAAATCTCAAAGTTCTTTTACCTGACACTGGCGATTAACACTGTGCTTCAAGTTTCAACTTCTCCTTTAAAGTGTCAAAACTCTACTTGACATCTAATATCCCAGTGGAAATACAACCTCTTTCTTCAACAGTCTGGTTAACGGTGATGCAATGATGGGAGAATCCCTTTACAAACCTTCTTGTAATAACGCGGCTAAACCCAGAAAAACTTCGAACTTCGTGCTACATTCCTGGGTGGTCTCCAATCAACACACACTGTTGGTATGTCTCAATCTTCTTCGGATCCACTCTGATACCCTCTGATGATACCACATGTCCTAAGAAAGAAACTTCTTCTAGCCAAAACTCACACTTACTGAGTTGGCATATAGCTGTTTATCTCTCAATGTCTGAAGTACAATCCGCAAATGTTTATCATGTTCAACTTTGTCTCTTGAGTAAACCAAAATGTCATCTATAAACACCACTACGAACTGATCCAGGTATGAATGAACACGCGGTTCATGAGATCCATGAAAACCGCCGGTGCATTTGTGAGACCGAATGGCATTACTACAAATTCATAATGACCATATCGGGTCCTGAATGCAGTCTTAGCGATGTCTTCTTCCTTTATACGCAACTGATGATATCCCGACCTGAGGTCGATCTTAGAGAACATACCTGCACCTTTTAACTGATCAAACAAATCATCAATTCGAGGCAATGGATACTTATTCTTGATTGTCAGCTTATTCAACTGTCTCCAACTATGACATCTGGAGCTTCCTCATCTTCTCTGGCTCGCATGGCATAAACCCTAGCTGGACCCCTGGTATCAGGCATGTCCACTGTCTCTGACTGTTGTCTCTGCACTCCGGAGGTCTCGCCTCGACCTCGGCCTGCTATGAACGGTGTAGGAACTCTTGCCCTTTTAGGACAATTGATGGTCTGAGGCTCCGCATGTCAAACATTTACCGGTCACTAACCAACAATCTCCACCATGTCGCCTGCCACAATGCTCACAAGGCGAATTAGTATAACCGGCTGACTCTGCACCTCTACCAGTGCCTCTACCAGAACCTCTGCCTGAACCTCGACTCCCACCGGTCGAACTAGCCACCACCGATGCTGCCGGCATATTAGTGCCCCTGACTAAGCCTTGACTAAAAGGAGGCCTAGAACCAGATGAACTACTTGCACCTCTGAAAATCTCTTGCCTCTCCGAGCTATGTTACTCGGGTGCATCGGAGTTCTGATCTCTTCTTGCTGAGACCGCTGGCGTCTAGTACGCTGATTAGCCTGGAATTTCGCTCTATCTCTTTGAGCTGCCTTCTACCAACTGCCTCTACCAAAGCTGAGAACTCTCTGAATCTGGAAGCTACCACTCCCATCTGAATCTCATCATTCAAGCCTTCTTGAAACTTTTTACACCTTTCGGTCTCTGTAGTCACTATCCCCTTACCATACCTGCTGAGCCTGGTAAACTCTCGCTCATATTCGGCAACTGACAGTCTGTTCTGCCTCAGGTATAAGAATTCTTTCCTTCTTACATCTAAGTAAGCCTCTGTAATGAACTTCTTCTTGAATTCATCCAAGAAGAATTGCCATGTACGCTGATCTGCTGATACCCGCTGCTGAACAGTAGTCCCATGTATATGCCTCCTCTATCAGCAATGAAGTGGCACAAACCAACTTGTCTTCGGATGTACACTGCAATTGTTCTAGGACTATGCTGATCATCAACACGAGCCCGTAATGCAGCAAACTCTTCGGCACTATGCTCGGGCTGTGGTACTGCGCTGGCTGCAAAAGCGTGAGATGCTGAGCCGCAGTAAAACTGTGATGCCTGAGACCAGATGCCATATACCTTCCTCTTCTTCTCGCCCCCTACAGTCTCGAGATAAAGTGCTACTGTAACACCCCTTCCCGGTCCACCCGTTAAAGACTCACCCTCCACTGCTCTGGCTTGACCTGGTGCTACTGGAGCCTCACCCTCCACTGCTCTCTCCACTGCTCTGGAGGCGTGTGGACTCCTTTCACCTTCGCTGAGACATCCTCCTAAAATAATAAACAACTGCTTAGTTCATCAGGGTAGTCATGGCATGTCACTATTACTGACTTATGCATGCAAGCCCGAAGGAACTAAAAACCTAGGGCTCTGATACCAAAATTTGTTAAACACCCCTTCCGGTCCACCCGATAACCACCCGTTAACCCGAATGAACCGAGTCGAGACGTTACAAACTGGTTGACTAAATGTTCTGACATGCTGATGTCATAATAGTTACTGACTATTTTATAATACAGAAGTTGTTTACATTAATAATGTAATGAATATATACATAACATGATACTAGTTTACAAAATGACCTGGGCCCAACTGTGTGCCCTGTACATGCCATGAAAGGAATATAAAAAGATACACATCAAAATGAGAAGCTACCCTGAAGACTGTGCCTTCTACAGGTGAACTGTTGCAGTTGTAAGCTGACGCTCTCTAGACCAGTCTTAAAAACCTGCGAGTTAAACAGGTAACTCGCTGAGCTATACAAGCCCAGTGGATATCTCAACATAGAAAGAAGTAATTAAGCACATACACGTATAGCAAGGAAATAAATACACATTTACTCACATATGGAATGTAAGCACACATATCATGTCATGTTCAGTTTACTTTGATAGTCTTTTTTTCTCTTTATTATACTGTATGATTAAGTCAAAATATCTGTATGGCTCCATAAGGTTATAGCGAAACCGAAGTGATAAGATAAACTGTATGAAACTGTACTTGTAATGCTTGGGCTGCTATGGCCTGTATAATTCATTTCCACTCAACGGGCTGTAGCCTGAGTAGTTCAAACTGTATGAGGCGCAGATCTGCTATTCTATGTCGCCGACATAGCCTTATCTACATGGTTCTACCTAACCCTCAATGAGAGCTTATTATGTACTTGGTCAATAATATAACACTATAACACCATAACACATAAATGATTGCATAACTTCATAGTTCATCATGTTGATTTGATTTCACATCATATGAATGCTTGTATGTTGTTTTAATCCATGTTCTTATAGTATATTTTTGTTGTACAATGATTGGATGCATGCATGTTGAGCAAAGGAATGTAATTGTATAGAAAAAGAAATCCAAAATGCATGAAAACACAATGTCGCGAGCGCGCAAGGAGAAGTCGCGAGCGCGAGCTGCTTCCCAGAGAGAAGTCGCGAGCGCGTCTTCAAACCTCGCGAGCGCGAGATGCACCATTTGAGAGTCAGAGAGTTTTCTGGCTCAAGTCGCGACCGTCGCGAGCGCGTAATGTGCCATTTGAGAGCGCGAGCGCGAGATGCGCACACTGAGAGTCAGAGAGCTTCTGGCCAAAGTTGCGACCGTGCATGTGATCCTCGCGAGCGCGAGTTGTGCAATTGAGAGTCAGAGAGCTACCTGACTCAAGTCGCGAGCGCGCAATAGGAAATCGCGACGCAATGGGAAGTTGCGAGCGCGACGTGCTTTCCAGCATGCGCGAGCGCGCGACGTGATTCTGTGCAGTCTGTATTCTTTTGGCCATAACTCTCAATAGCTAATTCCAAATTGAGTGATTCAAAAACGCGTGTCAAGCTAACACAGAAAGGAACAAATAACTCTTCTATGACAATTCCTAATTCCATCATTAAAAGGGTTCAAAATCAAGATGAAGTTGTTGGTAAAATTTCCAGCAAACTATGTTTCCACTTCATATAGTCATCCCCTGTTTTCACATCATATCCAATCTTCTCACTCAACAATAAGCAACATATCATCTCACTAGCAACACCACACAATTTACATGCAAAGAAACTAATAAACAACATGAGATATCAAACCTTGACGTCAAAAGCTTGAGCTTGAACTCTGTTTCAGCTTCTCTTTTCTGCAACTTTTGAACTTTCCTCTCCTATACACAAGAATTCTCATAACTCATCTCCAATAGAACTAAATGAAATAGGAAATAACATCACACTTCAAGGAATTCTACTTACTTGGAGTGGGGACTTACTGCGAAACTTGCATGAACAGTTGCAAGGAAAAATGGGAAGGGGAAACGTAAGAAGGGAAAATGGAAAACGGTGAAAATAGGAAAGTGAAAAATGATAGGAACGGGGTGTACTCTAGAAAGAGGATTTGGCTGTTGGTAAACTCTCTAATTAGGTACCTCAAAGTTGGTACCTCAAGTGTACAAAAGCTACAACTCAATACCCAAGCTGTATATTTTAATGCACACAGGTCCTAACCTTTATCTGCAAATAAGTCCACTTCTAAGCTCTTTCTACCCCAACCAGGTTTGGTTCAACCCGACTCAACTCAACTCACTAGGATGTTACAAGATCAATGTGTAAGATGGTAAACAGAAGTTAGGAACACAGACCAACAGTCTAGACCCAATTCAGCAGAAATAAGTCCAATTTTTATTAAATTCCTACTTCACCAAACACTCAAATTAAACCAATCCAAAACCAGGGAAGTCTTAAGACACAGGGCAATAACTCTCATGAAGAACTCAGAATATAATTTTTCCATTATAGTGGTCAAAATGGGTACTCAATTCAAAGATGCATGTGGCCCGACATAATAGAGTCAGTTTGGGTTTTTCAGCCATAATTTGAGCTATATTTATCCAAATTGGACACAAGAGGAGGTGGGTTGGAAAGCTAAGAAGTAGACCTACAACTTTTATGAAGGAACCAGACACAAAGGGCAGTAGAAATGAGAAATGATTGAAATTAGTCCCTTAATCTCACCCAATAACACTTTTTTCAAATTTCAGCTTACTTTAACCATGAAAAAGAACAAGCGAAAGACAAAGATACAAGGTAGAGGTTTCTACCACATATTAAAATACCATCAAACATCACCCTAAGAGCATGTTTATCAACCAAAGTTCAACCAAAATCAATCATTTCATACAAAATTCCCCAAAATATACACATATTAGATAAATGCACAAATTCAAAATTAGAGTAAGGTAGAGTAAGGTAAGTATGTTTATGAACACTAACCTTAAAAACAAGCTCTAACAAGCTTAACTAAAACTCTTTAAGCCTTAGCTTGCCCTTCTCTTTGGTAGAGGATTCTCCACCCTTTGACCCATGTAGGAAAATCTCCAAATTTCTTGAAATTAGTCACCAAAAATCACTTCTCTAGCTTCACTCTCAAAGATTAATTACTTAACTAAAGTTGGATGAGGTGAATTTGGTGGATATAGCAAGTAGAAGTTGAAGAAAAACAAAGAGAAGAAGGAGAGGAAGTTGGCGTTGAAGAGAAGAAGAAGAAGAGAAAAAGTGGTTGCTTAATTATTGGAGTTGAAATCTTTATAAAGAGCAACTAAGCAACTACGGGTGTTTTGGTCTTTATACCCACCAAATTTGGATGGCATAAGATTAAGTCAAAATAAGTAATCTATACTAATGGCCTAAAAAATAATTCTCCAATTCAATATCTCAAAATATATTTATCTAATCAAACAAATTCTCAAATTATCTATAAAAAATAATTCCTCAAATTTTCCTTAAATTAATAAAGGCATCATTAATTCACTATTTCACTAATTAACTAAAATTCTTCAAAAATATCCATTACTTACTTTCTACCCATAAAAATCATGCATACATCACTCCAAAAATATTAAGAAAAATATAAGAAAACATTATAGTTAATTTTTCCGGCACCAAAATAATTTACCGACTCGCCAGTTGGTATATTCATAGACTGGTTAAAATCACTATCCATTCATTGTTAATTATACTCAATATCTTCCTCGGAATCTAATAAAAAATTATCCCCCCTCCCTGTATCACCATTCTATTGACCCGATAAAATAATATCATATTTAAATTCAAAAAATTTTGGGGTGTTACACAAACTCCATGATCGAATCGGATCTAAATAAAATATTATCCCCCTCCCTGTAGCACCATTCATGACCCGATAAAATAATATCATTTTAAAATTCAAAAATTTTGGGGTGTTACACAAACTCCATTGATCGAATATACACACCTGCAAATCAATATCTAAAGTCTTCAACAAAATAAAATCAAATGTCATATTATTTTAATTAATAATAAACCCTCACAAAGAATGAACCACTCTCACAAAGAAAGGACAAAATAACTTCAAATATGGAGATAAAATAATAATAACAAATAAAAAAATGATAAATCTGTTAAAAAAAATAAATCTGAGTTTATTAGAGTGAATAAAAGATTAAAAGCAAAAGGAGGTGAAGCGAAAAGAAAAGTAGAAGATAGAAGCTATCGTTGATAAACAGTGGCCGCCCCAAAAAAAACTAGAATTAAAAGACTAAAGAGAAAAGGAAAAAAAAAAAAAAAAGAGCATGTGTTTGTTGGGAACTACTTGTCTACGCTTATGTATAGACCCACTTATACATCAAATTAATTATAAATAACATTTCGATTCAAATGAGGGTGTTTCTAACTACATATAGGGAAAAAAAATAAAATAGTAATATTTTTAAAAAAAATTTTTTGATATGTTTGGTGTAAGTGACCAATCATACACTCTGTATAAGCAGTGATAGTATGTATCGGATCGGGCGTGAGCAGAATTTAATCATAATATAGTGAATTAGGAATAAAAAAAAAAAAAATCGGAAAAAAGTAGTGGTACGTACCCCAAAGATCAGTTTTAGCATATAGTGTCACATAATTTGATGAGCGTCCAAGTTTTCCGGGCCGATTGGGTCTCCACCAGCTGGATTAGTGTTAAGGGATCTGATGGGCTCATCCGAAGAATGGCCCAATTCATTCAGGAAGTTTTCCTGTAGATGTCGACAGGTTTGCCAAAGTTAAATTATCCATCGTTAATAGAAATTGTAATTTGTACCAATGACACAACGTGTTTCATATTATATTAATACGAACTTCCATGTGACTTAAATTGGAACGATAAAACATAGTCAATAGAAAAATTAAATTTTGAATCATCGTACAAAATACCAATCAATCTTATGTTGGACTGTATTATTGAGTTAATGATGATAAGGTGTATGCCGACATTAAATTCATAATCATCACTTGAATTTTAATTAGGTAAAAATCACAGTACAAGTATCAAATTGATACGACATTTTTTTATGACTTTTAACTGATTAGGAATTCAGATCTCAACTATGAGTAGGAGAAATGGAATTGTCATTAACTTGTTAAGAACAAATGTAATTGATTGTTTCATCATTTAGGGTTTCACGGTATTAAAATATTCTAAGAATAATATAATATACTAAATCAATATGGAAATACACCCTTGAAATTATTTGATAAAAAGAATTAATTCTTATTCACATAAATTGATTGAAATCATCTCTAATTGTACGTGAAAAGAAAAGGATAATTATAAATTTGGTATTGAAGGAAGAAGAGAAAATTGTCGAGGGAGAAAAAAGAAGGGAGATCGATAGAAATGGAGAGAGAAATTAGGGTTTTTGATTATAGAAGGCAAAACATTGTGTTTCGTTATTTTTAAAATATGAGTTAAGTTAAACTCAAGTTGATTTAGTAGGGCCCATTTTTATATTATTATATTATAAGTCCTAGTTGATTTTGAATTTAGTGAACAATATATCTATTTGTAAGTTAGGGTACCGGGGGACGAATGTCAATTTATAAGGTTATGGTAACAAATCGCAAAGTTAGGAGTATTTTTGTAGGTTATTTAATAAGGTCGGTCAATATGCACATTTTGGAAATAGTTAAACTTAGTATATACTCATATTTTCCATTTTCAAAGTGATTGTCAATAAATAATGGCATTGAAAAATAAAAAGTATTACCTTCATTTCATAATACTTGTCACATTTGTGATTTTAAGGAGTAATAAATATTTATTCCGTCCCATTTTATTTACTTGTTATTCCTTTTTTAGATGTCCCAAAATGTTTGCAAAGTTTCTAAATTTATATACTACCTCTGTTTCATAATACTTGTCACATTTGAGAAAATAACTTATTCTAAAATACTTATCACATTTGTTATTTCAAGAAGTAATAAATGTCTTTTTTCATGTTTACCCTTTGTATATGACCAATAATTACTACTTCGATTTAATATTTTTTTTTAAAGAATTAGTATTAAATTAACAGTAATATAATCAATTTACTCAATAATTTATTTTAACTTAAACAAATTTAATAGTTTTCTTAAGGAACATAAAATTCTAAATATGACAAAGTATTAAGGAACAGAGGTAGTATGTAAAAAATTATTTTTTCGATGATAAGCTTTATGATTGTTCATTAAATGGAAACACTTTTATTAATATCTTAATGAGTTATTAAGGGTAAAAAATGGCAAAATAACTTTTATTGACTAAATTTTCAATATACGTATTTTGTCAAACCATGTAAATAAAATGATACGAAGAAAGTTATTTTTTTCCATGTTTAGTCTTTGTATATGACTAATGATTATTACTTTAATTTAATGTTTTCTTAAAAAATATGTATTAAATTAGGATAATATAATCAATTTACTCAACAATTTATTGTAATTTAGACAAATTTAATGGTTTTCAGAAGGAACGTAAAATTCCAAATGTGACAAGTACTATGGAACATAGATAGTAATTGATAAAAATAAAAAATTATTTTTAACAAATAACATTAAATATGGGTAAAACAAAAATTTCACATATTAACTAACTTATTAAAATGGTAACTGGATTATAAATTTGAAACAAATAAAAAAAAGGAAAGTGCATCTATCAATTGGAGACGAAAGGAGTGCTAAATAATAATTTAACCTCACCATAAGCCATAAATAAATATTGTGCGCTCTAAAAACATCTCCAATGTTAATGTGAATTTTGGATGATGTGTCGTATAAAATAAAATGTATAAATGGTGATGTAACTGAATGTCTATTTATAGACGTTCAATTTTAAAAGTCTCTCTCGAAATGCACTAGTTTTAAATCCTCCTCAATCCTCTTTTTTCTTTTCTTTTTTTTTTTCCACAGCCACAATTCAATATGCAGTCAATAACAAAAGAGCAATAAATGCTCATATTGTCTCGGAGACCTTCTAAAAATAGAAGGTGTGGTAGATATTTATTTATTTATTTATTTTTAACACATCAGCTTGACATACCAAATGGACATTAGCATTAGTATTTTTTAAAAAAATTTTCATTTTTTTGATGTGTCAATTAAATAAAAACAATCCACATTAATATTGAAGATGCTCTAATTCGTTTATTTTATGTGCCACGTTTTTTCTTATATATTAAAATTTAATATAGTATTAAAGTAGGCCTATCCCCGCTGTCTTAATATAATTTCTAACCCATTTATCTCATGGAAAGAATTTATCTAGTCTCAGTATTTCTAACTATTCATTTGAGAGAAAAAAAAGTAATAATTTTTTTTTAAAAAAAAATCATTTATACATTGGTCTCATACACTAAGTAGGCAAGTGATTAATTATCCTTATCTTAGAAACCTTTTTTCTTTATAAATTCAAATTAGAAATTTAATAGCCCTAGGTGGATGCTCAAACTTATTTTAGTACTTAATTAGGATGCAGTATTATTAAAATTATATAATTAATGGAATATATTATTTGTGTTCCAGGTTGAAATGTTGTAACATACTAATTTCCCAAATGGAAAAGGGGCAATGAGGCACTAGTGAATTAAAGATAGGGTAGTCAATGTCACGTTTAGTCATAAATAGTACAAGGCATAATAACTTGATTAAGCAGTGTCAATGAGGGTGATAATTAGGCTGGCTTTGTGGTTTTTAAATCTTTTAGACAGGACTAATTATTGTTTTAATACATAATTATCACATCTATTGACATTATTGTCCATTAATGGAAGTTGCTTCTGCTGCCCATCATTTTATGAAATATGGTTTATATTTCTGTTAATTAATTTTAATTTCTCAATCCTATGGACATCATTTCTTGCGTGCTAGGCCTTACGTGTCATCATATGATTGGTCCAATTTTAATCACAACCAACAAAAGCTTTTCTAATCACAGCTAGTGAAAGCTAGCATTGAATTGATGGTGGCTTTCTTTTTCTTTTCTAGTCATGTAGATGGAGTACTGGTACGTACAGAATCAATGCCTAACCCTTTATTTATAATTCAAGGTTTTTCACTGTTTTCTGCAACGCCCTTTTTCTTTTTCTTTTTTTTTTTTTTTTTTTTTTCTAGTCATGTAGATTGGAGTACTGGGTTACGTACATAGAATCAATGCCTAACCCTTTATTTATAATGCAAGGTTTTTTTCCACTGTTTTCTGCCACGCCCTTTTTCTTTTTCTTTTTTTTTTTCCCTTTTTCTTTTTTTTTTTTTTTTTTTTTTTTATGGATTTCTTGAAAAATGAAGAAAGAACTGATTATAATATTACTGTAAATAACCTTTCTGTTTATCTATGAAAAAGAAATAGAGAGATATGAACAAACATGTTGGGTTTGGGTTCCCTTCTTATGTGGTAAAAGCCAATATTTTGAAGTCCATTAAACTAATTATTGTTTTACATTTTTGCCCCTCAACTAACAGCCATATTTCTGATGTTTTTGGCTGGTATGTGATCGACACACACATTCAAAAAAACCGTGTGAGAAAAACAGAAAAGAAGAGGAGAGGAGAGGAGAGGGTTTTTTCTGCACAGCCCCATCCAGCACCAGCCATCGTGTTCTGGAGATTAGATTCCGCGGAGTTCAACCGTTGAGATTCTTTTTGGATTTTTGGATATGGTTGTTCTTTACTCTTGTTTCTTGATTTCTCAACCGAAGGGATTTTGATTTGGGAGGTTCAGATTTGAGTTCTAGCTCTGAATCGAAGCTGTCCTGTTCTGCTTCCAGCTTTCTGCCATAGCTCATCTTTCTTCAGCTTTTCGACAGTTCATTCCTTTTGTCAGAATTGGATTGAGCTGATTTTTGGTGAGCATGTTCCTAACATCGAATTTTTGATTCTGGCTAATCAGTTTAATTTTTGGATGAGTAGAACATTTTAAATGTATTTTAGAACAGCAGCTGAGTTTTGTGATCACTCCATTGTGTTGCTACACATTTGTTTGTGGTTGTTTGTGGTATAGCTACATTTTTTTGTGGTTGTAGCTTGCTGTAATTTGTAAGACAATATTTGTGATAGTGAACTTTATTTCCTTGGACTGCAGGAGAGGTCCCGTGGTTTTTATCCTTCACACCGGAGGAGTTTTCCACGTAAAAAGATTTGTGTTCGTGTGGTGAATGTTATTTTTGATTGTGCATTTGATTTGTGCATGATTTTTGGGGACAGCTTGTGTGTTGCCTTTGAATTTCTTTGTTTCTCATTGTTACTCCTAATAGATTTTCAATTTTCTCATAGTGCGGGCCAAGTTTCTTTGTTGTTGAAGTTTTATTTTTGTCTTCTCTGTACTTCTCATCACAGTGGTATCAGAGCTACAATTATTTTGTTTGATGAGCAGTTGCTTTTGAATTAATGATATCTCGGTTTAAATATTGTAGTAAATGATTTATTTGGACTGGCAACAAACGTATCACCCCACTTGGGAAGGAAAGATGAAAGATCTTTTGTTTTTTTAAAGAAACTTACACATTTTGCCATGTTATTTGCTTACTTAGTGAAGCCTGAGTCTAAGTCTAATAAGAATGCGCGAGTTTTGAGCATCAGTCAAGTATGTGTTTTTTCTTTAGGCCAATGGGTTGAAGGTTATGTAGTATAATTCATATTAGTTCAATGATACAAATGCCAAAACTTTGTGGAGAAAAGCTAGAATCTTTGTATGATTCTAAAAATTTGGTTAACAACAAGTTGTTCCTTTACTTAAGCAAGCATACGCCCTGCAGTACAGAAGGGAGGCTCTGCAGTACTTGGACCATGTAAATGAATTCAGGGTATCTTTTGCATCGGTATCCATGAGGTGTCAAGTTTGATAGGATTTATGGGACTTCTTGGTTCTTGATACCATTCCTGACTCTGGGAAAACTTATAGGGTATCTTTGACAAATTTTGCCTCCTTTGATGGTGTTCTGTAACTAGCCAGTATGTTGAAGAGTGGTGTTCTGAATTGAAGAAGTAAGAGGAGGATGAACAAGGAGAACTCAGGGTGCTTCCACATCACAGTCAGATATTTTGGTTACTGAAAGCAGGGGGGAGAAACAAAAGTAAAAGTCATGATCACAACAGTAGAAGCAAGAGTAGGAGTAAATCAAAGTCAAGGTAGAATGGCCTTGAATGTCATTATTGTGGTAAATTTGGGCATATCAAATGGTACTGTTACAAGTGGAAAAAGGATAACAAACCCAGTAAAGGCAAGCAAGAAAAGAATGGCAATGATGAAAATGGTGATCGTGTCAGTGTTGCTACTTCAATTGATTTGGCTGTTGTTCATGATGGAAGTATGATTAATGTAGTATGATTAATGTTGCCAGCAATGAGGTTTCTTTGGGTACTTGAGTATGGATTTCTGCACACCATGTTGCGTCTAAAGAGAGAATTCGTTCACATCTTGACACTCCTGGTGGATTGGAACTTTACGAATGGGCAAATGGATTGTATCCAAAGTAGTGGGGCGATTTGGCAATGTAATGTGGTGACCACTTGGTATGAAGTTGATACTTAAGAACATGTTAAACTGGCCACACAATGTGAGGTTGAATGTTGGAATCCTGTGACATGCTTTATATAATGATGGATATGGCACAATTTTGTTAATCAGGGCATGTTTATAAAGGCCTCTTTGTTGTGGCTAAAAGGGTTTTAGAGGTTCAGGGTTTGTATTGTTTGCTATCGAACTACTTATCCACATCTGTGAATGGTCAGTTGAAAATGATAGTCAAAAGTCAAATTATGGCACAAGAATTGAGGTCAACATCATGAAAAGGGGTCGAATAATTTCTAAACTAAGAAGAAATTCTGCCTTTCCATGGTTTGCAAGGTGGAGAGTTTTTTAGACACTTGTGCAGCATTGTTTTGGCCGGAAAAACGAGAAACGGGTTCCTTTAAACAGTTATCCTCCTTCTAGAAAAAAAGAGTTTGTTTAAAGGGAGCTCGTAACTCTCCAGATGTAATTGTGGTCTTGAAGGAAAGTCCACTTGGTGGTGCACAGACTTTGTGACTTTATTGAATGATCACTCAAAAACTTGGGTTCATGATTTAAAGTCAAGGATCAGGTACTGTCGATGAAATTTAGAGATTTCACACTTAGTTGAAGAGAGAATAGGTAATATAAGTTAAATGTTTGGACTGATAATGGAGTGAATATTGTTGGCCATTGAGTTCTTATTCGTCCGAGAGCATTGTAATCCAGACATCAGAGAGAACCCTCCCTAAGACTCCACAGTTGAATGGCTTGCAGAAGGATGAACAAAACTTGATGGAGAGAGTTAATGTAGCTTTCAGAATCAAAACTACCTAATTCTCCTTAGGGGTTGAGGCATTGTATGCAGCTTGCACATGTCATCAATCTTACTCTACCGTTCCTTTGAATAATGATGTTCCCTGATAGTTTGGTATGCGTAAGAAGCCTTCTATGAACATGCTAACGGGTTATTTGGTGAATGTTTGTTTCATGTTCCTAAAAGATGAAAGCCACAGCAATCAAGAAACAAACAGTGTAATCTCATTGCTACGGTCAAGAAATGAGTTGGCTATAGGTTGATGAGTTTGGCTATAGGTGTTATGATCCGATTGAGAAGAAAGTTTACAGAAGCCGTGATGTGGTCTTTATTGAATATCAGACTATTGAAGATATTGGCAAAGTGGAGAAACAAAAACCTCAGAATAACAGCTTGGTTGATGTAGATCCAGTTCCGTCAGCTTTAACACTTGTTGCAGTTGATGTTAGAAATCAGGTTGATCTTCAGGATAATACTGAAGAGGCAGATGAGGTTGATATTCCTGTAGATGATGCAACTAATGATCAATATGAGACACTTGAGGGACAACAAGAGGCTCCAGTCAGAAGGTCTACTAGAAATCATATTCCATCTACAAGGTATTCTCCTAGTGAGTATGTATTGTTGACATATGCAGATGAGCCAGAATGCTACCAAGAAGCTGTTGAGAGTGAGGAAAAGACAAAATGGATTATTGCTATGAAAGATGAAATGCAATCCTTATATGACAATGATACTTTTGAACTGGTGAAGCTTCCTAAAGATAGAAAAGCCTGAGTTAGAAAAGCCTTGAATGAATAGTGGATCTAATAAGGTGAAGCATGAAGAAGAATTCATCATCCCCACGGTAATTAAACGAGATTAGTGTCCAAGGGCTTTTACGCAGGAGAAAAAGGGATTGATTTTGAAAAGAAATTTCTCACGGCAGTCGGTTAAGAATGTCTTCATTAGGTAATCTTGGGTTTAGCTGCTACACTTGGAATTTAGAGATTGAGCAATGGATGTGAAAAACTGCATTTCTTCAATGGTGACTTAGAAGAGGAAATTTATATGGGACGCCACCTGAAGGTTTTGGTGGTTGAAGGGGCTAAAGAAAACTTATTGTTGCAGTGAAAAAAGAGCTTGAATGGTTTAAAACAAGCACGCCAAGGCATGGTATATAGAAATTTGGAGATCTGTTATGGTCACAGCAAGGCTTTAACAAACAGACTACTTCTGGATCATTGTTTTGTGCAAAGTTTTTCTGACAATTGCTTTCATCAACATTTGTTGTTGTATGTTTACGATATGCTTATTATAGGTCCTAACTCCTCCAGAATTATTGAATTTGGAAGAAAGACTTGAGCAGTCCTTTCTATGAAAGGATTTTAAGGCCCGGAAAAGCAAATGTCTTTAGCATAAAGGTCATTCGGACACCAGAAGATGCAAGAAATTATGGCTTTCACAAGAGAAGTATATTGAGAAGGTACTACAACGGTTCAATATGGCTAAGGCTAAGGCTGTAAGTACACCTCTTCCTACATCTATTAGATTGAGTGTGAAGCAGTCTCCTTCCAATGAGCAAGAGAAAGAATTCATGCAAAAGGTTCCTTATGCATCTGCAGTAGGAAGTTTGATCTATGCTATGGTTTGTACTAAACCAGATATAGCTCATGCAGTTGGTACAGTTAGTAGATTTGTTTCTAATCCAGGTAAGGAGCATTGGAATGCAGTTAAATGGATATTGAGATATCTCCGTGGTACTTCAGGTTTGAAGTTGTGTTTTGGGTCTGAAAAGCTTATGCATTGTGGTTACACTGATTCTGATATGGCTGGGGATATTGATTCTAGAAAGTCTACTTCTAGGTACTTGATTACATTTGCAGGGGGAGCTGTGGCATGGCAATCCAGGTTGCAGAAATGTATTGCTTTATCTACTATAGAGGATGAGTTCATTGCAGCTACTGAAGCTATATGAGGATGAGGTTCATTGCAGCTACTTGAAGAATGTAAGGTAGTTGCCTCCATGGATGAAATAAGTTTTTGTTGAAATGAGCTTGGTTTTACTGCAGGAAAGGTACTGTTTTTATTTTTGCGATACCGCAGAAGTCTATTCATCTGGGTAAGAAGAATCCAACTTTTCATGGTAGATCTAAACATATTGATGTGAGATATCATTGGATCCGTGATGTTTTGGATTCTAAGTCAGTTGAGCTTGAGAAGATTTATACGGATGATAATGGTACTGATATGTGCACAAAGTCTCTACCAAGAATGAAGTTTAAAATATGTCATTTAAGTGCCGGTTTGGGCACCTCTTCCACATAGTCGGGAAGGGGCAGAATTGTTGGGTTTGGGTTCCCTTCCTATGTGGTAAAAGCCCATATTTTGAAGTCCATTAAACTAATTATTGTTTTACATTTTTGCCCCTCAACTAACAGCCATATTTAACTAACAGCCCTATTTCGATGTTTTGGCTGCTATGTTGATCTGACACACACACATTCAAAAAAAACTCGTGTGAGAAAATTCAGAAAGAAGCAGGGAGAGACAGAGGAGAGGGTTTTTTCTTGCACAGCTCCCATCCAGCACCAGCCATCATGTTTCTGGAGATTGCCCGGAGTTCAACCGTTGGATATCTTTGTGATGTTGATATGTTGTTCTTGCTCTCTTGTTCTTAATTCTCACCGAAGGAATTTTGAATTGGTGGTTCAGAGAATTGAGTTTCTGGCTCTGAATCCGAAGCTGTCCTGTTCTGCTTCCAGCTCTGCATAGCTTCATCTTCTTCAGCGTTTCGCAGTCATCTTTTGGTCGGATCTGGAAGCTAATTTTTGGTGAGCATGTCCCAAACATCAATTATAGATTCCTGGGCTGATCAGTTTAAATTTTTGGATGCAGTAGAAAACAATTTAAAATGTAGTTTTAATGAACAACAACTGGTGTTTTTGGTGATCACTCCATTGTGTTGCTACACATTTGTTTGTTGATTGTTTGTGGTAATAGCTTACATTTTTTGTGTTGTAGCTTGCTGGTAATTTGTAAGACAATATTTGTTGATAGTTGAACCTTCATTTCACTTTGGACCGGATGAGTGATAGTGAACTTCATTTCCTTGGACCGGAGGAGAGGTCCCGTGGTTTTTATCCTTCACACCGGAGGAGTTTTCCACGTAAAAAGATTTGTGTTCGTGTAGTGAATGTTGTTTTTGATTGTGCATGATTTGAGACAGCTTGTGTTGCTTGAATTTGTTGCTCATTGTTACTTCTAATAGATTCATTCAAGTGGAAAAGTTTTTGTTGTGAAGTTATTTTGTGTTACTTCCCATCAAAACATACGGTTAGATATTTGTTTCTATTATTTACCAGATAAATGCATAAAAAAGAAAGAAATTCCTCAAAAAAATAGAAGAACTTTATGAACTTCTCTTTTTTAATCAAGAAGTTCAGAAAGGACAATCATACACATATACATACATAGATGTATACATTCAATATTTTGGTACATATATATCTACGTATGTGCAGGATAGGGTGAGTATTATTTTTTTTTTTTTTGAAACCAAAAATTGAATCCAAATGATCTTAATTGAAAATATTAATTTAGTTTATTCAGAAATTCGATTCAATAAATTTTAAATTCAGATATTTCAATTTGGTATGTATGTGGTTTTACAAGTTAGTAAATAATTATAAAATTATCATGATTTTATAAAAGAATGTGTTATGTACTAAATTTTGCTTGTACATAATACATTTCCAATTAACCAATTAAGAAAAAAAAACATACTATGCTTTTTTCTTATAAAAGAATTAATAAACTAAATCGAGCGGAACCAAAATTAAGTATATTGAATCAAAATTGGAATATTTTGTTATCTGTTGGGTTTTATTCACGTAAAAGTAATCTTTTTAGTTATATTTCTGTCTGATTTTAATCAATAATAAGTTAAATCACAAAATTAAAAGAATAAAGTCAACTCTAATAAATTTGGTTTGATTTAATTCAATCCCTTAATCAAATCTGGTATATTCATAAAAAAATTTGATTACTTCAATTAATTTGGCTATTTTTTTTTTTGATTCCTCAAATTCCCCAAGCACCATGGATGTTCTGAGGAACGCTATGTAGGAGCTGTATGGGTTTTGCCTTGGATAAGTTGGCCGCCCAAAGTTTGTGAAGCCTTGTTCAAAAACCATTGATAGAGAGAACCCTTATCCCAGGGGTACAGAATTCCAGACTTCACATTATTCTCTAGAGAAGATGGACAATCGATCGTGGAGCATATAGCTAGATTCACCATCCAATGTGGGGAACTAGCCAATTTAGAGAACTTTGCTAACTATAAGTTGCGATTGTTTTCTAACTCCTTGACAGGTACAACTTTCACCTGGTATTCAACACTTCCGAGGAACTCAGTCAATTCATGGTATAAGATGTAGCATCCCTTCCATACCCAGTTCTTTAGAGTTGAGCCAAAAGTTCATGTGGCCGAGTTATCCAAGCTGATACAAAGAAGTGGAGAGATGACTGACTCATTTATTGTAAGGTTTAAGAAGTTGAGAAACAGGTATAAGGCATTCTTACCTGAACACGAGTTTGTCAAGATGTCTCGGAGAGGCTTGGACTTCAAGCTGAGGAAGAAATTCTAAGGGATGGAGTTTAGAGATTTCTATGAGCTGGCGACTAAGATAGGCATGGCCACTAGTTTGATTCTTACCGGAATCAAACCGTACTGTAGACAAACAGGAACCGGATCGGGGCCGGTGGTTCAAAATTTTAAATCGAAATCGGATTGGGACCGGTGGTTCAAAATTTTAAACCAAAACCGGCAGTTCAATGGCAGGTTAAGGTTCATGTGAATGTTAAAATATGAACCTGAACCGACAGTTAACCGGCAGTTCCGATCCGGTTCGAACCGGATGCACAAACGAAATTATTTCTAGCTTAAAATTTTTTATAAAAAAATTTATATCACTTGATTTGATTGTAGTTGATTTGATTTATGGTGAAGAGAAGTACACAATGGTACCTAATTTATAAAAAGTGGTGAAAAAAGTACACATGATTTGATTTAATTTATACAAAAAAAATGGTACATGAATAGTTGATTTGTAAAAAAAAAAAAAAAAAAAAAAAAAAAAAAATTTTGATTTAATTTATACAAAAAATGTACATGAAATAGTTGATTTCGTAAAAAAAAAAAAAAGAAAAAAAAAAAAAAGAAACTTCAAAGTGTATAAAAAAATAGTCAGAGGTAGGTTTTTGAATATGAAAGGTGACTTTAAACTTCTTTTTTTGTAAATAAATGTTTTAATTCATTTTTAAAAATAAATTTTATTCATTTTTAATCAATTATTTATTTATTTATTATGATTTACTAAATTATCCAAAAATATAATTGTTATTTTTTGTTATAAGAGACAATTTGGGAAACTAATAAATGAAAAAAATGTATAAATATAATGAGTTGATGATTTTTTTTAACAACCAATTATATCCTAACTTTCCTCTTATTCTCAGTCAAAATTCTCTTAAATTCAATAGTTCATTATTTTTTCTATTACTTTATTTTCCTTACTATTGAAATTATCTATTGTTTATTTTATTTTCATATATCCAATTCTAAATTCCTTCTAATCTCAATTTTTCCATTCTTAAATTTACTTCATTTGATTTTTTAAAATAATTTTCTTAGTATTTGAAAATAATAATTTTAACTTATTCCATTGATTTCATATTCCATTTATTCATTTTTTTTTTCCATAATTTCATTTAAAAACATGGCACACAATTCACAAAGCTCCAAGAGAAAGCGAATTGCTTAAAGCGTGAAAGAAATTGATTCAAACAACCCATCCATTGATTTTTCACCACAATTTAATGATGAAGTTTAATATCAAACTCTAGTTGAGGAACGTTATATTCGTCGTCATCCACCATAAGAAGCAACATTCCCTAATATTTTAATAGGTAAATAACCAAAATCAGATATTTTCAAGAAGCACTTTGCAAAAATAGTTCAAGATAATGGAGAAATCAATGCGATTTTATGTAATTATTGCAAAAAAGAATATGCATTCAAGCTTGGAGGAGGCTGTGACACTCTCAATAGGCATTTAAAATCACATCATCCAAGTGAGGTAGGAACGGATCTAACTCAAACTCCATTATCGCCATCAAGGTATGGTGATCTTAACACTCCTCTATTTAAATATAGTGATAAAATTAAAGGAAAATTATTATTTCATCCTTGAGGTTTTACATAATTATTTAAGTAGTCCTCGACATTTATACATATATATATAACGTCCCTGAGGTTTGCCACCGTATATAACGTCCCTGGAGGTTTGCCAACCGTCAATTAATTGGTCCTGCCGAAAAAAAAATACATGCTTTCCGTTAATTTGAGAAGAAAAGACGAAATTTCCTTGTGAAAAATAATTATTTCAAATCTTGAGGTTTGCCCATAATTAATCAAGGAGTCCCCCGACGATTTATCAAATACTTTATAACGTCCTGAGGTTTACTTCTGGTCATATTTAATTGGCTCCTTCCATAAAAAAAAAAGTACACTTTTTTTTCCGTTAACTTTGGCTTTTTCCGTTAATTTTGAGTGGAAAAGACAAAATTATCCTTTATAAGTTTTCATTGACATTATTGTCAATCCCTTTCCTCTAAAATACCTGAAACTCAAATTTTTATCATCTTCCTCAACCCAACGCGCTCTTCATTGCTACTACCGTGTTTCTGTCAAGTATCATCTCCATAACCAGATCACCAACAAAACTAAAACGGAAAATATTTATAACGTTCCTGAGGTTACTTCCGTTATATTATTTGGTCCTTCCGTCAAAAAACACACTTTTTGCTGTTAATTTTTAATAGAATGACCAAACTAACCTAAATCCTCTAATCAAGGAGAAAGAGATAAATGGATGAAGGGTGATGATGACTTGATTGAATTTGGATGTAGGGTTTTAGTTTTGATGGTGATTTGGTTATGGAGATGATATTTTTCATTGACACGATGGTGGCAATGAAGACCGCGTTGGGTTGAAAAAGATGGTGAAAATGTGAGTTTTAGGTATTTTAGAGGAAATGGATTAATAATAATGTCAATGAAAACTTATAAAGGATAATTTCGTCTTTGGATTAATAAGTATAGTCAAATGAAAACTTATAATAAGGATACATCTTCCGTCTTTAGAGGAAATGGATTAATAATAATGTCAATGAAAACTTATAAAGGATAATTTCGTCTTTTCCACTCAAAATTAACTGAAAAAGTTTTTTTTTATGGAAGGACCAATTAATATGATGGAAGTAAACATCAAAGACGTTATAAATATTTGTATAAATGTCAGGGACTACTTAATAATTATTGCAAACCTTAGGGACGAAATAATTATTTTTCCAAAGGATAATTTCGTCTTTTCTTCTGAAAATTAATGGAAAAAGTGTATTTTTTTGACGGAAGGACCAATTAATATGACGGTGGTAAACCTCGGGGACGTTATATATATATGTATAAATTTTGAGGACTACTTAAATAATTATGTAAAATCTCAGGGACGAAATAATAATTTTTCCTAAAATTAATA
The DNA here is from genome assembly GCF_014843425.1 of Jatropha curcas. The sequence goes on from NW_023590806.1 coordinate 1,252,598, forward strand.
AAAGTGAAATGGCTAAAATGTTTTGTATGGAACGATTATCTTTTTCATTTGGTAAAAAATATTGGATAGAATAACTATTGTAAAAAAGCATTAAATTCTTTAGCAAAAAGGATACCAAGGAATACACTTAAAATGACTATCTTATCTATTTATTTGAAAGAAAAAGAATTTTAAAAAATATATTTGCAAATTTTGAAGATAAAATTGCTATTTATTGTGATATTTGGTGTGATGCATGGCAAACTCATTCTTATATGAGTGTTATTTCGCATTGGATTGACAATAAATGGAAAATTCAAAAAAGAATTATTGCACTTAGAGTTTTTGATGACTCTCGTACCGCCCATAATATTATTTAAGAAGAATATGGTTTGACTAAAAAAATTTTTACAATTAATTTTGATAATGCTAGTGCAAATACGACATCAATAAATGAATTAAAAACTCTTTGTCAACCCAAATTTGGTAGCTAATTTTTTCACACTAAATGTGCATATCATATTTTAAATTTATGTGTTCAAGATGCATTAACAACATTAAATGTATTTTTACGTCCAATAAAAAATGCTTTAAATCATTTATGGACACATGGAACATGTATTTTTACGTCCAATAGAAAAATGGCTTTAAATCATTTATGGACACATGAGATATGTTAGAAAAGAATTTAAGAAATATTTGTTCACTCTACTGGGGAAAAAATAATATAAAAAATTTTCAAGAAATATTCCATGGAGGTTGGAATTCAACTTATAAAACCTATTAATGAGAGTCCCTTAATGAATATAAAGGATATTTTTTTTTCTTCATATTATGCAAATTGCATGGGCATCACATTCGTTGTCAACTTTAATCCAACCAATTGGAGTCACATTTTCAACTTTATCCAACCAATTGGACTATTTGTAAAAAAATATTAGATATTTTGCAAGTTTTTGAAAATTATACAAGAATTTTTAGTGGTGTCTATTATCCTACTTCCCATTTATTTCCATTTCATTGTTTGACAATAAGTAGTGCAATAACTGAAAATGAAAATGATGATGATTTACAAGATTGTATATTCATAATGAAAACTAAATGGTTAAAATATTATACTAAAATTTCTGATTTTAATTGAGTTGCTTTTTTTCTTTGTCCTCGATTTAAATTAGTTGCATTACAAGAATTTTTTCGTCTTTATTATGCATATTTTAATATTGAAGTAGATTATTTTTCTCTTACTTATAATGTTTTAAAGTATGTCCGTCAATTGTATGATGAGTATTCTAAATTAGTATCTACCCTTCCTCAAGTATCACATCCACAAACAAACTTTCATGCAAAATATTTCAAAAAAAAATCAAGGGAGGGTCCACAATCATACACAGAAATTGAGACATATATTAGCACAGATTTTGAGTTTTTAGGTGATAATGCGGATGAGGACCCAATAAAATTTGACATTTTGGGTTGGTGGAAAAAACATGCAAATCACTTTTCAGTCTTAGCTTCAATTGCAAAAGATATTCTTGTTTGTCTAATTTCTACTGTTGTAGTGGAACAAGCTTTTAATTCGAGTGGATAAATTTTAGATCCAACATAGTCAAGATTATTGCCAAATAATATGGAAATGCAATAATGCATTGACGATTGGACTAAAGCGGCATTGAGATCTCAAAACCAATAAAATTTAAGCGATGATGATGATTCCGGCTCATTAACGGGGACTAGTGGCACCGATGACTAAAATTAATTGTAATAATTGGAAGCTTATTTTCCATTGTAATAAAAAAAAGAACTACGTGAACTACGATGGACTTTGATTCCTCTAACTCCCAAGAGGATACGTAGGTAATAATTAAAAATTTTAAAATTTTTTCAATTTTAATTTAATTCAAGCCTAAAATTAAAAAATTAGAATTTTTCTATATTAGTGAATTAGCAAAATTTGTAAATTTAATGTAATAATAGTTCTAAGTAATAGAAGTTTTTCTTTTTTTAAAATTTATATAATAATTATAATAGTTCTAAGTTAATAGAAGTTTTTCTTTTAAAATTTTATAATAATTTATTTGGTTAATAAAATCTAAACATTTTAAAATTATTATTTATTTATAAATTCAGAATCAATTTTTTATGAATTTTTTTAAAAATTTGCGTAATACCAGAACCGAATCGGAACAGTAATTCAAACCGTCGGTTCATTGGAACCGTGTCGGAACTGAAACCGGAGGTTGAAGGGTCGATTTTGGTTGAAAATTTTAAACATCTTGAACCAGCAGTTCATTGAACAGGCTATGCCTAGTCTAAGGTAGCAGGATATGAAGAGTTGCTGAAACAAGAATCATAGATCAAAAGAAGCTTACCAGGAACTTACTCTCAGGAGCTTCATCAGGAAATAATTGTGGCTGACTTGGTGAATGCAGGTTCCTTTGTGTGTCCAAACCATGGAGCTCCAATAAAGACAGCTCCTCAGAAGAAGATATCCAATTCAGAGACTCAATTCATATTTGATGTTTTTAAGACAGGAGATATTTGATTTCTTACTGAAGGAAAAGTTTATATCTCTTCCATTTGGTTATAAGCTGCCGATAAGAGAAGAGATGAAGTGCAAGCAATACTATAAGTACCATGATTCCTGGAACCATAATACTAATAACTGTTGGAGGTTCAGGAATGCTCTACAGGATCGCATTAATAGAGGAGTGTTGACGTTCCCTGATAAAGAGCAAATGCTGATTGATGAGGATCCTTTCCCACTTGTAGCATCTATCAACGTTGTTGAAGTAGATTTGAGGGGTATGATTGATCAATTAAAGAAGCTACAGGTTAATTTGAAGTCCGTGAAGACACCTAAACAGTCGCAACAATATTGGCAGCAAAAATTTTTAGAGGGACTTGGACCCACAAAACAACTAGAGTGTTTAATTAGAGAAGATTCAGAGGATCCTAGCACATCTTCTGATAGCTCATCAGTTGTAAAGACTTCTGGAGTTGGTTCAATGCCATCATTAGTCATCGTGCCTTACAAAAGGCTGAGGTGAAAGACTAATAATATCTCAGAGCTTCATGACTATTAAGTCATATACTAATAAGGAGATGGCAGCAGCTGCAACTACTATCTCCATAATTTATTTGCAACAACTATTTGAAAGGTTAGCTACAGAGGAGTACCTTGAGGTTAATGGTGCTGAAGTGATCTTCGGGGAAGAATTAACATTTCTTAAGTTGGATAATGTTCTTACTGAAGTCCAATATCTTTTGGAGGAAGTCGACCTCAGCACCCCTGGGAATTCAAGAATTTCATATATCAGGAGCCTGTTGAAACCTGAGCTGAAACAGAAGATCATATTTTTTTGATGGTCATAAGGGCCTAAAGGAAACGCTTATTGGCTATCAAGTAGTACAGGAGAGCCGCACAAGAGAAATGCCATTAGCTGTTACCTCAAGGAGTAATATTCCACCAGGTGGGAAATGAAGGATCATCAGCAATGGCAGTGGGTTGATCCTACAGTCCCATTAAGAAAGGTCACCTGTAGCAAGCAATACAACAATTATAGGCAGGTGACATAGCTGATCCGACAGTAATCATGAATAAAGTAAATAGACCTATTCATGTCCATTTCTTTCATAAATGTGTAAAAGCTGATTCACGACTTTAAATATACAAATCCAAAAAAAAAAATTCAAAAAAAAGAGAGTCAGTTGATGATCGTATCTTGAAACTGGTGCTAGGTCCACTAATGCTATGAAATAGCATAGTAGTATGTCCTATGACTCTCTATCCAAGCCTGTACCTTATGTCCTATGACTCTCTATCCAAGCCTGTACCTTAGAGGAAGCTGTAGATCAAACAAAGATATGCAGGTGTGATAGAGAACATACTTGTGGAGAAGAGATAGATGGAACACCTAAATCTTAATCAGTGAAAAGAGGAAACTGTCGACGAATGAGCCAGGGGAGTTGCCCCAATTCGGAAAATATATCTAGAAAAAGCTGATAGAGATGATGAGGAATCAGTCACAAATGTCCCTTGAAAGAACTTGGCAGAAAAGAGGGGTGCAAAGTTCAACAAAGGAACTTACTTGAGGAGCTGGTGCATTAGCAAATGCACCGCCCAAGAGTTAGCAAACGAAGCAGTGGAACCTGTCATCGAAAAATTAAAGGTACACAATTTATATTTCATTTCAGAGGAACTAGTTTTTCCCCTTAATCGGAGTAGGAAATTATTTTCACTAATGCCAAAATTTGGAAACATGTTGCCAGTGGAATTGGTATCGAAAATTTGGTGCTTTTGGAATAATTTTTTATTAGTTCCATGGTTATGATTCTTCAAAAATTAATCAAAGACAAAACACCGAACCAAATCATTAATTTCCATTTCACAAATTCACTGTCATCTAAAAAAAACTCACTTTTCTATTATATTCATATAAAAAATAATATATTATTTCTAAGAATATATATATTTATATTATTTATTTATTTAAATATTTATTTATATACATGTATATTAGTTATTATATATATTATTAAAAAAAAAAAGAATCGTAACTTTGCAAAACGCAAAGTAGAATTTGTGAGTTTGATCTGACAGTGGCAATTAACGAGGGCGCGCAACATAAAAAAAAAGAAGAAAGAAACTGAGACACCTTATAGCGCAACATAAAAAAAAAAAGAAGAAAGAACTGAGACACCTTATATATATAATTATATATAAATATATATATATATATACTATATATCATATATATATAAAAGAAAGATGGAATCGCGCGTGCACAGGGGGCCAAAATTGGCCCAAGCAAGAATGCAAAGATTTATCATCAAAATTGGTTTTGTTGCCGGAGGAAAACAACCATGAAGGATGGCGGCTTAAAAGAGAAAGTGAACGAAATATTATGGTTTTTTTTTTCTTTTAAATTCATTAGAGGTTTTATGTGCCGAAATAATATTGTGGGCTATATAATAAGAAAGTAATCTCTCCTTGATTCACCAAATTGGTAAAAATAACTGTGATCGAAATAAAGGTTTTTTTGTTTATTTGTTGGGATTGTATTTTTAATTTTTGTACTTTTAATTATAAATGGGTTAAAATTTTCAAAATGGATTAACATATTAAGCATGAAATATCAGGCCAACTTAATACGGGGGCATTTGTTGGATTCTTTTGTGATTTTTTAGAATTGGGCTTAGTATTTTGGATTGGGCTTGGATTTTATTTAATTAGGGCCCAATTAATATTGTTTTGGGTAATTAATTGATTAATTAATTTTTATTTTGGGTAATTAATTGATTAATTAATTTTTATTAATTAGTTAATTAATTAATTAAAAGAAAGAGACAATAGAGACGTGGGCTGCATTTGAACAAAAAAAGCACTCCTCAAACGCATTCCTCCAGCAGTTGTTCGCATACAGGATGGTGGGAGACCAAATGAGTTAATGGAAACGTGTATCAGTGGCTTCTTTTGATAATTGTCTGTGGAACCTATAAAAGCAGCAAGAGAGACCAACAAAACCAACCAAAATTCTCCGATGAATTCAAATTAAACTCTCCAATGAGTCAAACAATTTAATTTCAAAGCATTGTCTTTATTTTTCCTAAACATTATTTATTTACATTTACTGTAATTGCAAGCTCTTTTCAATTTAAGCAAGCAATTTACGTTTCAAGTAATCAAATTTCCTTTACATTTTAAGCAATCAAGCTCTCTTTGCAATTTGCTCTATTCAAATTTATTTTAAATTGCACAATCGGTGAAGTGTTTACTGTGGATCCAACCCACAGCCTGGAAGTCAGATCAAATATGATAATAATTCCTCAGTTAGTATACTTCACATACCTGGCACGCCCGTATTTTCTCCAAACCAAGCAGTTAGCCAACGGATTTGTTGCTCATTTTCCAAAAAAAGAACAAACAAAATTCAAAGTGATGCTTGAGTTTCTTCACGTTAGGGGGAAAATAAAGTGAGGCTTGATGGTGGAGTCGACGGGTTACGAGGACGTGAAAAAAAATTTATGAGGACGTGAAAAAAAATTTAACCACATCAGCACCAACGTATCAAAAGTGCGTTCCGCACATACCCAGCTATTATTCCGGGTATTAAAGTCCACCGCAAAACCTGATTGCAATTATTAAAAAATTTAAATACCTGATTCAAAATATTTTTCATTCATACACGAAAATAGCAAAAAAGAAAATTGAAAGTTGAGAGATACTAAAATTAACTTATCCCTTCTATAACTGTGGTCATGCCTGCCTCTTTACGTCTGTGGTTTCTAATTAGTGGAATTAGGTCCATAGATACCACCCACCAAATGGGAGAGCATATAGGCAAGTGATTATATATTAAATGCACCTAGACATTACTATATACACACCATGCATGAGTTGTAGGGGACAATACTCACAGGAAGGTCAAATATCAGCATCTCACCCGTCACAATTTCCACTGTTTTATTTGCCACGTGTCGCCCATCCAACTTGTTGAGAGTGACACGTCAAGTTTAAGCTGGGCCACATGTCTTTTAAGCAGCACCAACATATGTTATTTTAACCTATCAAAAGGCTTTTATGTAAATGTAAATTGCTACACTATAATTAATTAATTTACTAACATGTTATTGATATTGATTACTTAATTAATTAATAACTAAGACATTATATAATTAAAAATAAGTTATGTTGTGAATCAGAAGAAGAAGCATTCAACATCCTAATGATTTAAATTGACTAAACCTAGCAACTTGGGCTATGCTTTTCTTCACCAAACCGTATTGGATGCGATATGTTTGCTTATAATTATTCCTTTTGATTTGAGAACTGAACAGAAAAGTATTGAAAAAGCATAATATAATATCTGGTCCGTTAGTTAATTTCCCTTCTCATCTATACATACTTGTAAAGCTTCATTTTAATTTTTTTCATATTGAATACATTAATAATGAATTTATATAATAAAACTGTTACAACAAGACATTCCCAGTTATTAGATTTAAAATTTTATTAGGATAAGTGCAATTATTATTGATATATTTATATTGAAATAAATGCAGTTTTAAATTTAATTAATGGCAAGGGGGTATAAATGACATGGAGATTTATATTATACTGTAATAATTTCGGACGAGAGTTAATGACTTGCAAATATGCAGAGCTATAAAAAATGGCGGCTCTTGTCTGTTGTTGAAGGCTTGGATATGATATGATAAGGTATTTTATTTGGAAATATTTAATTTCTGATAATGAATAATTAAGTTGGTGGTTGCAGATTCTGTTGGTGGCAGTTAATGGCCATAATCGACCACATAGATTGATGCCATGGTTAAAACTGCTGGAAGACAATCTAAAAACTAGCACAATAGTCAACAACATATTGGTGTTGTAATGAAAAAGGATACTGAGAAGTTGATAATCAGAAATTTTTATTATTAGAAAAAAAAAAAAAAAAAAAAAAAAAAAAAAGGTTCCTTTCAGTCACTCCACAAAGCATCACCATAACAGCAAAGGTGCAACTACAGCAAACCCAACATAGAGAAGAAAAAGAAATTAACCCTTTACAAAAATTAAAATTAATAAATAAAAAAGAAAAACAAACCCACTCTTTGTTCATGCCCTGGTCCACCACCTTCAGTAATATCTTTCCACAGTACAAAAGATATTACTTCTTAATCTATCAAGTTTTATTTTGAAAGTATTACTTTTATTAATTACACAGATATATATAATATTATAATTATAATTATAATTATAATTAAGGGAATTTCCAGAGATTTTGCTCCCCCACTGAAGGGTTTTGATGATCATCATCAGTAGCATCTGCAGAAGCAGAAAAATCCAAGCGAGGAGGACTAAGAAGCATCCCTTCAGCCATATTGACAAGAAGATTAGGCATATCAAATATCAAATCTTCATCAACAAATTGATGATCAGTCATAATTGAGCTTTCTTGCCCTAGTACTGTTTGATTAATATTATAATTATAATTATTATTAGTGATCTCCAGTTGATTGTTTCCAATTCCCAAAGCGTCTCTTGCAGCCCCTAGAGCAGAAGCTGCAGAGGCAGCAGCCGCCTGAATATCACGCGGGGATGTAGATGCTGGTACAGGCAGAGATGGTGCTGAGTTAGGGAAATTAAGCTCAGTATCTCTACCTTTAAGCGCCAAAGCAGCTACATCATAAGCTATAGCAGCCATTTCCGGCGTAGGAAATGTGCCTAACCAAATCCTATTAGGCTTTCTAGGCTCTCTAATTTCAGACACCCATTTTCCACTACTCCTACGCCTAACGCCTCTATAAACTGGGTGACGCCCTGCGGGTCGAGCAGCAGAAGCAGAGGCGGCGTTGTTTTCGCTGCCGGTAGAGTTGCTGGACTGTTGTTGCGAGTAATGCATGGTGGTGTTTAGTTAGTACAAGGAATATTGGCGGGAAGATTGTGAGTTTCAAGCAGGAGAAGGCGAGGGAAGCCATTTTATGAGGAGGGTTTCAGTGCAAACCAGTTGTTAATCTACTGCTGTCCGGGAAGAGTCGGGGTGTAAGCCAGCTTTTTGTTGGACATCTGGGTTGGATTGCGTTTTTGCGGCAATATATATTAACTGCTTTTCTATACTTTTTATACTTAACTGTCAACTATAGCCATCTATCGTTTTCCTTCACTGTTTTATTAGATTTTATTTTATATTTTGATTCAAAAAAATGCAAAAGCTGAGATCCAAATCACACTTTTGTACAGACAAGCTTATCATGAAACAAGAGAAACATATTATTCTTCTCTCACGCCAACTGATTTGACAGAGAAAAAATTTCCTAATTACTTTGGCCACTCATTACTCTCCATTAATGCTAACTTAAACAACTGATTTAATTATAATTATTCTTCTTTTCTAATTAATTTTCACTTCATCCCTTAAATTATATTATTTCTTATCTATCTTATCTATCGTCTGATTTCCATTTGGGAAATATAGACCTAACTAGGTTATGTGAGTCATATAGCAGCCAATACCAACATGAGATTGAGGGCATACGTGTAAAGCAAAAAACGGGGTATATGTGCATATGGTATATCCTATACACTATCAAAGTCCATATGACAGGCCAATTACCCTCTCTAAAAGTATAACATAAGCTATAGTTTGAATATTTAATGCTCGAGGAGTTGGAGATTAGACTCCTGACTTTAACAATTTCTTAAAATCTTAAAAATATATATAAGTTAAAGACTCAAAATTTTTAATTTGAAACTATCAGTCCTTCAATTCATAAGTTTTGAACCAAATAAAAAACTAATTGGTTTCTTCTACTAAGGTTATGGAGACAACTTCTGTAACATTATCAGTTAAAGTTTATTAGGGTAACATATATATGCTAATATTTCATTTTTTCTAGAACTTAATTAGAAACATCTTGTTAATTAGCAGTTTCAAACCTAGCGGTATCTCTGGTACCCTTGCCTTTCTAGTGAGATTTGGCTTTTTTTTTTTTTTTTTTTTTTTTTTTTTTTTGTTGAGGAATTTTTACCCTTTTGCTACTGTTTTATTTTTCTTGGTTATAGTAGTAAATCTTAATTAATCAGCGTGGAAAATGTACCCATTAATTTGATTGTTATTTATATAGATTATTTCTTAAATTAATTATAATGGTAGTCGAATTGGGCCTAAACCTGGGAGAGGCCTTAGACAAGGGGATCCCTTTTCTCCCTATTTATACATTATTTGTGTGAAGGGTCTGTCTTTGTTATTTTCAGATGCGCAAAGGAGGGGTCTTATTCATGGGTGTTGGGCAAGGAGCAAGTGTCCTAGAACCTCATATCTTTTATTTGCGGATGATTCTATTTTGTTTTTTATAGCAAATGTCTTTGAAGCTTCTAGGGTTATCCTTAATCAATATGAAAAAGCCTCGAGCCAATCAGTGAATAATGAGTTAAGACATAAAATTTCGAGAATCCTTGATGTTCATAGTCCATTAGGTGGGGGGAATTATCTTGGATTGCCTTCGCTTATCGGGAGAAATTAAAAAGAGAAATTAAAAAAAAAAAAAAAAAAAAAATATATATATATATTATATAATATAATATATATATAATATATATATAAAGATTAGGCTTAGTAGAAGGATAAATGAGTGGAACAATAAGATATATAAAGGATAGGCTTAGTAGAAGGATAAATGAGTGGAACAATAGATTAGAGTAGAGCGTCAGGTTCTTCTAAAATCAGTAGCCCAAGCTGTCCCTTCCTTTTGTATGAGTGTTTTTCTACTTCTTTTATCTACTTGTAATGAGTTGCATAAAGTAATAAATAAATTTTGATGGGGCAAAGCGAGATGGTGGTAGAGGTATAAATTGGCTTGCGTAGAATAGGATGTGTAGTCGTAGATCGGATGGTGGTATGGAATTTAGAGATCTCCATTGTTTTAATGTTTCAATATTAGGCAAGCAATGGTAGAGGTTATTGAATGACACCAACACTCTCCTTTATCGTATTTTCAAATCTAAATATTTCCGGAGAGGGATTTTCTTAAGGCTTCTTTAGAAAGAACTCCGAGTTTTATATGGAAGAGTATTTTGTTTTCTAGTGGAATGTTGAAGCAAAGGGTTAGATGGAAGATGGGTAATGGTGAGTGTATTAAGGTGGCTACTGATCCTTAGATTCCAAAAAAAAAAGGATACTTTCTTAGTGGATGGGGGCACATCCTTTGTTGATCCTAATATGTGATTGAGGGATCTTTTTGTGGAAGGAGGTAGAAGGTGGGATATTAATAAGCTTATGAAGTTATTTAGTACTAGGGATATACGGGCAATTACTGGGATACCTATTATCTCTTTTGAGATAAAGGACATTTTCATGTTACGTTTTGATCTCAAGCGAGTCTATACGGTCAAATCGGCCATGTGAGCTTAAAATATTTAGGAAGGAAACCTCTAGTATTAAATGGGATATTTAGAGTAGAGTGTTGAGTCTTAATCTGTAACATCCCTTCCCGGTTCACCCGTGAACCCGAATGAACCAAGCTGAGACGCTATAATCTGGTTGAACCTATATCCTGTCATGCTGATATCATCCTGTATGCTAAAAAATTATGTCATGTTGTTGCTTTATACATCATTTATATACAAACATTTACTTAATAGTTAGTCGGATGTCACATGATCTCCCTCAAAGATCAAGGATATTATGTGGCGTGCTAGTAGGAATTTGCTTCCCACGAAGGAGAGGTTGAATCGGAGACGGATGAATATTGATGGAGATGTCTTTTTTGCAACGATATGGAGGATACTGATCATATTTTAGTTCATTGCAATATGTCGATGGGTGCATGGAGGTTGGGAGGTTTTGGTGCACCAAATGTTATCATCTCTTATCCAAAATTCTTATTGCAGGTCCTCAACTCTAGAGAGAAAGAAGCTGCTGAATTTCTTGTAATTATTGCTTGGAAAATATGGGCATTAAGAAATAAAATGTTGTGGAATCAAATAGGGATGCTCAGCCATGGATGTTAATGTCGACACCACACTGTACATGCTGGAATGGGGGCATTGTGACCAATTCAGTAGACCTACATCTACGTCTACGTCTACGTCATTGCTGTCTTGCCATGCCTATATAGCAGGGTCTATCACTCCACATAACTTCGACTGGCTGTATCAATGGTGCAATTTTTGCATTAACGGACTTTATTGGCTATGGGTTATTATTGAAGATAGTGAGGGGAGATTTCAAAGGGATGTGCCAAGGAACCAAGAGGGCAATAACAATCCAGAAATACTAGAACCCATTGCACTTTGTTCTTGTCTCATGTATGCGCAAGATTATTTATCTTTAAATGGTTGTACTTTTTCTGATTGCCAAAACCTTATTAAAGCTGTTAGTTCACTGGTTATGAACAACTCTGAATATGCATTAATAATTTCAGATTGTAGGAGAATCTTAGAGCTTAGGCATAATATAAGTGTCACATGGGCTCGGAGACAAGCGAATAGATGCTCTCATTCCTTAGCTAGAGCGTCTATTTTATATGCTCGTTTCCAAAGTTGAGATGATGTCCTTGTTTGTTGGATTTTGTCCCTTGAGGTAATGAATTATGTTTCCTTTTCAAAGCAAAAAAATATTTTAGATTCAACATTCATGGAGTTGGAAAATATTTAAGTTAAATTTTAACTTTAGAATCTATTTGTTTTCATAAAAATAACTTGTTAGTAAAAAATTTTTTAGATGCTCTAACATTTTGGTGTTTCAAGAAAATTAGTCAATGAAAAATACTTTCCTGATAAAAAAAAAAAAAAAAAAAAAAAAGAAAAATACTTTCCTGATAAAAAAAAAAAAAAAAAAAAAAAAAAAAAAAAGCTAACCATTTTTAAGGAAAATTACTTTCCTCTTTTAAGAGAGGAAAACATTTTCAGTTTATTGACAAACTTATTAGTAAGAGTGAGCATTTGATTTAATTAAATGTAATCGATTCGATTTAATTTGACTGAATAAAGTTTCACGATAATCGAAATCGGACTGAAACTTATAAATTGATTCGACATGGAAGCAAACCAAATTGTGTTTGGGTTTGGTTCGGCTATTTTGAATGGAATCACCTATCTTGGATAAATATATCTCAGATCACCATTTCTTCTAATATCCCAGCAGTAACTATCACTAAACCAACTGACCATACTTTATTTGCACTTCACTTCACTTTCCCCTTAATTTAAGTATTTAAATCAAAACCTATTAACTAACTATTTAATTTAATGTCAGCTTACATTCAATAAATTCACCCAAATTAAATAATCAAATAGAATTTAACGAAATAATCAATTTAATTAGCAATAATCCTTCAAAAAAAATTGAATTAGCAATAATATGAATAAGCTCACATGTTTCTTGAAAAAAACAGAAGAAAAAAAAAGCTCACACGTTCCCTTTTTTTTTTTTTTTTTTTTTTTTTTTTTTTTTTTCCTTCCCTTTTTTTTTTTTTTTTTTCCTTTTTTAATCATAAGCTCACACGTACTCATGACCATAAAATAAAAACAAATGACAAACAACCAAAATTTTGTCATGTCGACTTATGGGTCATTTTCATATAGCCAAAATTTTCTCGTAAACAAATCAATTTTTCTAATATAATCACTTCTTTTTTCTTTTTTCTTCTTATTTGTCGTATGATATATATTAAATCTCAGTTAATCAGTCGGCATCTTAACCAACCTAACTCAGCCCGCAACCATTTTTTGTGGGGGAATTGGGCAAATTTTCAAGTGCATGAATTTTGCATCATAGCCCTCTTCACCATCCATATTATGCTAATTAATTATATTCTATACTGATCTGATCCAACTTGCAAGCAATCCCACCTCTAACCAATTACATTCCAATGATATATACATATAATTTTCATGTCTCCCTCTATGAATATAAATTAATAGACATAACATTTCATCCTTTCTAATTTAGGCAAACTGAAAGAATCAATTATGTTTTTTTTTTTTAAAAAAAACTTAAATATTAAATTTATAGGAGTGGAAACAGAATGAATAACTCAAAATTTATCATGGATATAACCAATTCTAATTCATTTAAAATAAGCATTAAGCGAATACGAATTTTGAAAAATTGGTAAAGAGGTCGGCATTTATAACTTAGAAACAAAAAAAGATAATTTGGTCCACTTAATTCCTAGAAAACAAATCAAGAATAAGAAATAAAAGAAAGAAAGGGGAACGTCCATACAAGGCAAAAGGAAAGACAAAATGAATTTTCTACTTATAGTGGGAGCAGTGTTTAGAGATAATGGGTACAGTAATAACGTCATAATAAAACAGAGAACATAAAATCTATGTCTTGAGTTTTTGTATTTAGAAACTTAAATAGATGGATTGGTTTGCTTTATAGTGGATTCTGTATTAATTTGAAAAGGACATGAAAGGAATTATTGGGTTTGGGAGATCTTAGAGGACTTGATCTGTAAAGGGTTTTAGCACCCAAAACCAAAAAACGGATACATCCAATAATTTATTTTTTTAATAAGAAAAAGAAGACAATTATATTAATATTTATATATAATATATATACTAGTTGCCTTAGAAAAGAACCACAAAGGCGTGTAACTGTTAATGTAGCAGGCTGCCGCGCCGCGTTGATTAGAGGAAATATCAGAATCGTGTTAAGAGATGATTAATTTTAATTCAACGTATTTAGCAATTGATGATTTGAAAAGGAAATTTCAAGTGCTGCTTTTCCTTGTAGGTTTTATCAAAAGGAAGACTTGTAATAAGCTATCCACGTGACATTGTCATCTTTTAGGAAATATCAAGTGCCCACCTATATCTATTAGCATCTAGTAACCTAAGTTCCATAAAATCAAATCACTTTCGTTTTACTACCTATTGACCTAATTAACAGGGTAAAATACACTTAGGTGATTAAATTATATCCTAATTGATAGAAACTTAATTATTAAATTAGGGGGCAATATGTAATTAAGTCACGGTACAATCTGCAATTATGTAAATAGGGCTTGATATTATATTATGCCTTGTAGTATCTCTCCCTCATCTAACACTCATATCTCATCCCCTATATAAGATTATCCTCACCGTGAGAGAATTAATACTATTTTCGATTATTAAAGAATATTGTTTACATATTCATCTAAATCCAATTATCATTATTGTTACTAATTAGAGATATCAAATTGATGCGGTGAGCGTGGACTTATAGTAGTTAATCCTTTCATATATAAAAGCTCTTTATTATTATCCGTTTAAATTATTAGGAAATGGATAAAATACCACCAGCTGGAACTGGTGAATCAGATAGAATTGGAATATAGACACCCAAGACCAAATGAATACTCATGTGCATTTAACCCCATTGTTGGGAAATGTTTACAATAATACTAAGGAAGATTTCTGAGTGAAGACCCTTCAAGTGCTAAAGGAAGTCAGTGATGCACGAGATAACACTAACTTCGGGTTGAGGAACAATTCCCCTCTATGTACGGAAATCATGTTGGTCAACTTCTCTTAAAAGTTCAAGATGCCTGTGTTTGAAACCTATGACAGGACAATTGACCCATGGAGTCATCTCGTTGATTTTCGAACAATCATGCACATACAGAGTACAGTAGGTGTACTATTATGCCGAGCCTTCAACATCACCCTAAAGGGGCTAGCTAAATGGTTCCAAATGTTAACTACTGGATCTATAGGTAGATGAGCAGACATGTTAGGGTGAAGATCTCCCATAGGGATTAGCAGGTCAAGCATATCTAGGCCGAGTTACTCTACAAGGACCCCCTACTCCCGAGGCATTAGCTCAACAGTAAGAGAAGAAGATTTCAATCCCTTAGTTAAGAGTAGGACAGACATCTTATGATGGTTAAAAGAGAACAGGGAGGAAATCCATTTCAATTACCTGAGGAAGTTAAGAGAGGAACCAATAGTGCTTATAGATAAAAGCAAATACTGCGAATTTCACAATGATGTTGGACATGACACTGATCACTACTGGAAACTCAAGAAGGAGATAGAATGTTTAATCCAAAGAGGCGTCTTAAAAAAAATTTGTGAGGAAAGACAGAAATCAGGAACATTAAAGGGAATCCTAGTTGAGTTATCAAAGAAAGTAGGAAAACGATCGGTAAGGTTTAAAATCTTAAGTACCATCAATATGATTTTTGGATGTGCTGTAGGAGGTGATAACAACTCGACTAAAAAAAGAAATGCCCAAGAAATTTACTCAATACACACCGAGCAAATACCAACAGTTTTGTACAAGCCCATCACTATTTCGGAAGAGGATATCGAGCACATGCATTTCCCATATTACGATGCCCTAGTTGCTGTAGGGGTGATGGAGAACTATAAAGTTCGAATAATCCTAGTAAATGATGACAGCTCAGTCAATGTTATCACCTTATAAGTGTCCAATGCTTTGAAGCTTGACGTCACTAAACTGAAACCAGTCTGAGCACCCTTAGTGGAACCAATAGGGAGGTAAGTATCAGTAGAAAGAAGCATGAAGATAACATTAGAACTTGGAGATAGCGAGCACACTAAAGCAGTAAAGGCAGAATTTATAGTGGTGGACATCCCTTTCCCTTCCAACGCCATCCTCGAATGACCACTGTTGTCTGCACCAGGGGTATACACATCCATCAGGTAATTAATAATGAAGTTCTCTTTTGACTTTGCTGAAATTGTGATAGTTAGGAAAAATCAAAAAATCACAACAGAAGCATATGTGGTACCATTGAAAGGCGTGTAGGTAACACTTCCTATCTAAGTAGCATCTGCCCCTAGGCGCTTGGAGATAGATGAGGAACACCTGGAGCGCTCTGAAGCTAAGCCCTTTGACATTCTAAGGGAGGAAATTGAATTGAACCCTGGGCCAAAGGGGGAGATCCAAGAGGCCATCCTACAAGAAGGCAAAGTTAAGGTTAGAGCAGATTTAGACAAAGCCAATAAAGCAGAAAGAGAGAAATCATGCACCCGAGGGATAGAAGGTGATTGTTGCAGAAATAGATAAGCTTATTTCAGCATGTTTTGTTCAGGAAGTACAATACTTGGATTGGCTAGCTAACATTATCATAGTGCCGAAGTCGAATGGTAAATGGAGCTTATGCGTGGACTTCACAGATCCAAACAAAGATGCCCCAAAGATTCTTATGCTCTAGTAAATATAGATCAATTGGTGGACTCTACGACTGGGTATGAGAGGTATAATTTTATGGATGCAGCTGCCGGATATCATAAAATAAGAATGAACCAGCTAGATATAGGAAAGACGGTTTTCATCATTGACCAGGGAACATATTGTTATGAAGTCATGTCATTCGGGCTCAAAAAATGCAAGAGCTACATATCAACGCTTAATGAACACTAAGTTCAAAGGCTACATAAGAAAGACAATGGAGGTTTATATAGATGACATGATTATAAAGAGCAAACCAATAAAGATCATGCTCGAGACTTACAACAGACTTTTCAAGTATTATCCAAATACAATATGAAACTTAATTCAAAAAAATGTGTATTTGGTGTGATTGCAAAAAAATTTCCAAGTCTTATGGTATTGCAAAGGGAAATTGAGGCCAACCCAGAAAAATAAAAGCTATAAATGAAGTATAAATAAAGTATAACAGCTTAATGGATGAATCGTATCTTGTGGATGTTTCATCCTTTGTTTGGCAAAAAGATGTATGTCGTTTTATTAAACCTTGAAGAATCTTAAACACTTCCAATGAACAGAGTAATATTCAAACAACCTTAGAAGATTTAAAGACATTTCTTAGCTCACCTCCACTCCTTAGTCGGTCCAAAAAGAATGAACCCCTATATTTATATTTATCAACGATAACACAGTTGCCTAAACCCTAGTCAGGAAAGAAGAGAGAGAGCAATTCCCTGTTTATCAAGCTATAAATGAAGTATAAATAAAGTCCTAAGGCGAGCAGAAGAAAGATACCTAAGAATTGAGAAGTTAGCATTTGCCGTGTGAACAACATCCACCCGACTTAGGCACTATTTCCAAGCTCTCACCATCTTTATAAGAACTGACTTTCTATTGAAGAAGATTTTGCATAGAGCTAAGACCTAGGGAAGAATGGTTGGGTGGTTTATAAGGTTGGAATAATTTGAGATATAGTACATTCCATGCCCCGACCCCAAAAGCATAGGTTTTGGCTGATTTCGTAACTGAGATGACTTTACCTGAGTCAATAAATGAGTCTGACCATACATGGCTCCAATGAAAATTAAACATTGATTGGGTATGTGGCATAACAAGAGCAAGAACATGTATGATTATGGAAGGCCAGATCTAGGTTAAGTTGAGTTATGTGATGCAACTAGATTTCCCCTGCACCAACAACATGACCAAATATGAAGCTTTAATCATCAGGCTTAAAATTGCCATCAAACTCAAAGCCAAAATCCTTCTTATCCTCTTTGACTCACAATTGATAGTGAATCAGATAATCAAGAGATTTGCAATGAAAGAGCCCTCCATGGGTAAATATTAAGCATTAGCTAAAGAATTGCTAGCCTAGATAGAAAAATGAGGAGGTCAATGGGATATCAAATAAGTGGTAAGAGTTGAGAACAAGGCAGTAGATCTAGTCACCAAGGCAACAGCTAAGAAAGGCATCCTTCTAGAGGGAATCCCAGTTGAAATGCAAAATTGACCAAGCATAGAAATAACTAAAGGTTTGCACTTTCTATCCACACATGGCTGGATGTAACTCCTAATGAAGTATCTTAAGCATGGTACTTTACCGATTAAAAGTGCGAAGCACTGAAAATAATAAGAAAAGCATCTAAATACTCACTAGACTAAGGGGTGCTCTATAGGAGGTCCAAGTCACATCTTTTGGCCAGATGCTTGGATGGTGAAAAAGCAAATTATGTAATCAAGGAGGTATATGAAGTCTTTTGCTGTGCTCATGAAGGAGGAGATGTGATCCTGAAAAAATTATTATTGCTTTCACATTATTGGCTACCATGAAAAAAGATGTTCAACATTTTGTATGAAGATGCATCTTATGCCAAAAGCAGAATAAGGTTTCAAGAAAGCTAGCCTTAGATATGCAACCGATAGGAGGATCATGGTCTTTTGCTTAGTGGGGGATAGACATCTTAGGACCTTTCCCGATCATTACTGGACTTAAGAAGTTTATTATTTTAGCGGTAGATCATCTCAAATGGGTTGAGGCAGAAGCCCTAACAACAATAAAACTGGCCTAAATCATTAGGTTCTTCAGAAATGAAGTTCTATTCAAATATGGAATACAGAATAGGCTGGTCACAAATAACGATAAACAGTTCAATCCTGAATCCTTTGGGAGTTTTTGTAAGGATTAAAAAATAAGCTTACACTTCACCTCGATGACTCACCCTCAAACTAACAGGTTTAATAGTGGTCACTAACAAAATTATTTTGTAAGGACTCAAAAAGAGACTAGAAGAAGCAGGAACCAATTGGGCCGAGGATCTAAACAGTGTGCTATAGGCATACCGAACTGCACCTAGAAGATCTACGGGAGAAACGCCCTTTTGCTTAGTGTACGGAGTGGAAGCAATTATACTTATGGAAATCGGGCTTCCCAGTAGATGAAACAAAGCAGGAGTAAAAGATGCAGCTCGACAACAACAAATGGCGAGATGCCATAACAAAAGAGTCTCAAGGCAAAATTTTGAAGTTAGTGACCGAGTGTGGAGAAAAATGGAGATGAAAAAGGGTTTGCAAGAGCGGGTAAGTTAGGTCCTAACTGGGAAGGACCATTTGAAGTCACTTAAAAGTGGGATTGAGCACTTTCAAGGTCATGCCAATGGATAGGGTAGAACTCCTTGCACATGGAATGCTAAAAATTTAAGACATTGTTTTATGTAAATATGTAACTCCTAATTATTCAAAACATCACAGTAATAAAAGTGCTTAGATAAAAGCTAATGTTTCTCACTTATCTTTATGGGATTTATATGACTCAATTGTATTGTGGAGAGCTAGTTAGCTCAGGCAATGAATTTGAAAATTCTAAATCGCTAAGTGAATCTTCGAGTCTATGCACTCCTCATAATATCATAGCACATCAAGTGCATAACACCATAGCACATCAAATGCAAGCATAAGAGCCTAAGCCAGTCTAGGCTAAAATGCCTATCATAACATTGCATTTGAACAAATGTAACCTAAGTGATTCTAAGCCGACGTGCCAAACTAAGAAATAAAACTACAAGCTTAAGTAGCTTCCTATTATATTGATAATGGGGAAGACGCACAACATATCAGAATTTTGAATATGCCAAGCTTAAACAAGGCTCCGAGCTATGTCACTCAGCTAAGTATGTTATAGCACAATCGTCGCCCTTAAAGGCCACTATGTTCATCATAGACTACAAAACGATCGGTGCTATATATATTGAAAGCATTATAAAAGTCGAGGATAAACTCATGCAAAAAAATAAAGAACCTTAGAATAAAGTTAGACAAGTAGAGACAAAAGAAAGAAAGGAAAAAATATATATTCATTCTCAAAAGTAAAAAAAAAATAAAAAAAAGTGGAAAAATTAAAAAACAAGAAAGGAAAAAGATATAAATTTTTTTTTATATGACCTCCACTTTGGCGGGAGTAAAAGAATCCTCAACACTGATGGCATGATTCTCAGAAGGAGCAAGATCAACTTCTATAGACTCAGTAGGCAGTTGAGGACCATGAGGCTGAGCCATAGAACCCTTAATCACAGAGACAGTAAGGTTAGTAGGCTCCTTTACCACATCATCATCTCCATCATCATTTAAGCCCTCGAAGGCGTCGATATGGGTAAAAAAGCTCTAATTGTCACTCAAAAATCTCTTAACTAGCCCTTTAGTGATTAAATATGCTTGATGGATAAGCAAATCTATCAAGTTGCTTAAAGTAATGACAGCATAGTTTAAGCGTTCTTTAACTCCGAGTGAAGTTAGTTTGCAACAACCTCCTGCTCCTCCCTCTACTTTGTAAGCTGCTCAACCTGAGGATTCAGATTGAAGACGATCTCAATGTGATCATCCCTAGCCTTCGCAATAGCCCAAATCTTATCCTCTAACTCGCCTAAAAAGTGGCTATTCTCCATCGTCTGATTCTGGACAATCTCCTAAAATTTCTCCACATTGTCTTGCTCAGTCTTCAAATTGCCCTCTAACATGGTAGACAACTCCCGCAGCTCCTTGATACGACGCCTATATTATTGTTAGCTTACCAACTAAAAACAAATAAGAAACAAAAGAGACAAAGAAGGCAATACCTCGATAAAAGTATTTCAACATAAGTGTAAATGGTTTAACTTACCATCACAAAATCACAATCTATCTAGTTAAAAATCTCTCCTCATCTATATGCTCCAGCTGCCCCATACCGGATAGACAGGAACAATGCGAGGTAATAGACCAAGCTATTAGACTACCCTAAGAGAAACATCTTTGCCATACTTCTTCCGAAGGAGGGACAGAAATTGGAAATAAGGCCTGAGTAGGTAGCCTTTTTAGGGATTGGTATTTAAAAAAATATCCAAGAAGGGGTTGAATTGTTAGTTTAAACTTGAATCCTTTTCAGGGATTTTTCAAATCACTATAGAAGCAACATAATATACTAGCTAATTAGATAATAAACATAGAAAAATCAATTAAACACTTAGCTCTTCATCATTGTCTATAAAACATAAAATTTGAACCTATCAAAGATTTTGGCTCACTAAAATTGAGTAACTTTGATTCTGTGAGTCAGTTTCTATTGAAAGCAATATCAAAAATCAAATAAACATAATACGATACTTAGAGCAGAATTATAATCAAACCATTATGTCTATTAGAAAATCAAGTGAGTGTGCATGTGTGGTTTTCAAATTAAATCAACAAGAGAAATGAGAGAGGAGAAATCAACACAATCAATTTTATAGTGGTTCAACACTTCTCACGCCTACATCCACTAC
The DNA here is from genome assembly GCF_014843425.1 of Jatropha curcas. The sequence continues at coordinate 1,274,043 of NW_023590806.1, forward strand.
TTAAGAAGTCATCTTAAAACCCTCCACTATCATACTCTTTTCAACAACAAGAGCAAAGCCAAGTATAATGGAAATAGCCCTAATCCTAGAATTAACCATTCCTTTAAGTTTTCAAAGAACTTAAAAACTTCCTTTTTAGTTTTTGTCAAAGAACTATATAAACTTAACCCCATTAGATTTTACACTAGTTTTTACAAAGATATTTTTTATTTTAGCTAGAATAGGCATAATTAATCTTTCTATTTTAACAAGAGTGTACTAATCCTAACTAAATGACTAACTTACTGACCATATGAGCTTCAAGTCTTCAAGTTGTCTTAATTCTTTGACCTTCATTAGGATAGACTTTAATCTTCACTTTGATGAATTCTCTTTATTAATTTTCTACAAAAGAGTTTAAAATAATCTATATGATAAATCATTTCAATTTATTATTTTTTTAATCATCAAAATTAGATGTTTTAAAAGCTTAAGCCAACAAATGCTTTCTTGCATGGAGAGTTGGCTGAGGAAGTATATATGGAGCAACCATTTAGGTTTGTTGCTCAAAGGGAGTCTAGTTTCGTATGTTGACTACAACGATCTCTATATGGCTTAAAAAAATATCCACATGCGTGGTTTGGAAGATTTAGAACTTTTTTTCAGTAGTTTGGCATGAGTCGAAGTGAGATTGATCATTCATTTTTTTACCGACTTGGAGATAATGGTAAAAGCACTTATTTGGTCGTGTATGTTGATGACATTATCATAACAGGCAATGATCATGAAAAGATCTCTCAACTTAAGGAACGTTTGTTTAGCCACTTTTAAACCAAAGACTGAAATACTTTCTAAGGATAGAGGTAGCTCATTCCAAGACAGGTGTTGCAATTTCACAGAGGAAATATGCACTAGACATACTAGAAGAAACTAGCATGGTAGACTGTAAACTTGTGGATACTCCTATGTATCCTAATGTCAAACTTGTTCCAGGACAGGGAGAGCCATTTAAAAATCCTGGTAGATACATAAGGCTTATTGTTAAGCTTAATTATCTAATAATCATACGACTAGATATTTCTTTTGTAGTTAGTATAATTGGCTAGTTACTCCAGTCCCCATGTGATAACCATTGTGAATATGTTGTTGTTCACATTCTAATGTATATCAAAGGTACTCACAGGCAAGGTTTGTTATATGAAGAGAAAGGTCAGACACAAGTAATTGGCTACTCTGATGTTGACTAAGTAGGTTCCCCATCTGATAAAAGGTTTACTTCAAGCTATTGTATTATGATTGGAGAAAATCTAATATCCTATAATAGTAAAAATTAGGATGTGGCTAGATCAAGTGTAGAGGCAAAATATCGAGCCATGGCATTGGCTACATATGAATTTATTTGGCTGAAACAACTTCTTCATGAGTTGAAGTGTGGAGAAGTGAAAGAGATAAAACTAATATGTGATAATCAGGCATCACTGCATATTGCCTCAAATCCAATGTTTTATAAAAGAACGAAACTGCGGGTCCCGTTTATGTATGGCACAACCCAAGAGGGGGGGTGAATTGGGTTTTCTAAAAATTTAACTTTTAAAAACAAAAATCAGAATTCTATTGCAGCGAAAATCAGGAATTCTATTGCAGCGGAATTAAAAAGCATTCTGTGAGAGTTAGTTATCAGTTTAGATAGTTATTACATTTAGAACTACTTCACAAAGCTTAAGCAAGTTTAGAAAGACTCTATGAAGAACAACTATTGCGATTAGAATAGCTTCACAAAGCTTAAGCAATTTTAGAAAGACTCTGTGAAGAACAGCTATTACGATTATAACAGCTTCACAAAGCTTATTACTACTTTAGAAAGACTCTGTGAAAAATAGTTATTGCATTTTAGAACTAGTTCACAAAGCTTTAAGCATGATTAGAAAATTGATTATAATTCATGTTGTGAATTACAGAATATGGAAGGACAAATTAAAACTTGGTATAATCACAATAAAGAAATTCAGAGTTCTAAAGTTCCACAAAGATAAAGGTTATTCACATTTAGAATCAGAACTCATTAATAACTTTGCATTTCTAAATAGATTAACAGTTGTGTAAATAGAATATAATCAAGCAGAACTTCAGAAAATAAAAGAAGATAAACACAGAGATTTATTCGCATTTCTAAACAGATTAATAGTTGCGTAAATAGAATATAATCAAGCAGAACTTCAGAAAGTAAAAGAAGAAAAACACAGAGATTTATAGTGGTTCCGCACTAACTCGCCTAGATCCACTCCCCAAGACGCATCTTGAGATCCTCCACTATGTTATCTCTTTTCAAGGGTAAGTAAGAGACAAACCAACAATACAAGGAAATAGATCAACACCTAGATCTAACCTTTATCCCACTAGATTTTCCAAAGGTTCTAGTTAACCTCAACCCCTTCCCTTTTGTTTTTGTAGAGAACAGAAACGTTTTCGACCTCAACCCTTTCTATTTTTGCAGAGAACAGAAACTCAAATCAAGACATTAGAATCTCACACAAGGAGAAGGTCACTTGATAACCTATTACACCATTACTTTTCACCTAAGCTATGACACAAAAGTTTTTCAAATAAAAAGTCTGTCTACAACAAATTATAGAATCTATATAGACAGAGAGAAATGTACATATACGTACAGGAAGAACAGAAAACGAATTTAGAAAACAGATTTAAAGATCAGAACTGTTGTTCAGAAAATATTGTTATAACATTTTCTTTTCTCTTAAAAATTTTTCTTAAAGCAAAAAGACGAAAAGAAATGATTGAAGAGAGAGCTTTGAGAGATTTAAACTTTGAACAATGGACTCATGCTCTTTTGCAAAACCCATTCTTTTTAAAAGAGGATAGGGTTTTTACATGAAAAGATGATAATCTCTTAGAAGTTAACGTTAAGATTTTTTGCTCTAATGAGCAATGAAGTTTCTAACATTTTTAAACTAAAGAGGCAATGCATGAGTTGCAAGTAAAAGGGCTGTCAGACCACATTTAATATTCACACACGCAAGGTTTGGCGGTGAAAGGTTTAGTTTAGAAAACAGTGTAACTTTTACAGCAGAAACAGCCAGCTGTATTAGAAACAAACAGCTGTGATAGATCAAAAATTGCTTTCTAGATCAGAAATGACTTTTTGCAGAATTTCATTTATTAGCCACTAAGAATATTTACTCCAAAGATACACAGCTACCAATGAAATTATTTTAGTTCTCAAAAGATATGTTTTAGATTTGGAAAAAAACGTGTAAAGGAGATTAAAGAAATTTTTTGTGACTCTATTAAATTCTTAATAAATGTTATTCAAAAACATTTGTCAAACAATTTTGTGGACGAGATATAAAATAGAGTTTGTGCTAATATAATAATATCAATGTTACTCTACATAATCGTAACAAATAATGTATACACCTAATAGCAACCTATATCTATATAATACTAACTTAATAGAAAATATCTTTCCTTATAATTACTTAGCACTGGTCTCCACAATAAAAACCAATCTTTGGGTATTGTAGGAAATCTTAATAATATACTAAATTCAAATACATTTTTCAACAATTAAGTTCTGCATTTAAAATAATATTAGCACATAAAAAGAATATTAAATTTTATTTTGTTGTTGTTAAATCATTTCAAAAATCTCAAGATAAAATTGACCCTTGAGCCAACAAATCTTTCCCCCTTTTGATGATGACAAAACCAATTAAATTTTGTCAAAACATTAAAATCATGTGCTCCCCTAAATTTATGGGCATTTAACAAAATACAAGTTCTAAACATAACAGATTTATCATGAAGCAAGATTAGAACGTTCTTATAAAAAACTCCCCTGGAATAAGGTGCCAATAATAATATCTTGCGAGGATTAGAACAGGAATACAGATTTAAAAAACTGACATTAGAATTAAAAGAGTTCTAGTCTTTTTTTCAATACAGAGCATACATTTATGAAAAGTTGAACACTAAGTTTAAAGATCTAACAATCAAGAACTTAAGAGCATTGTCAAAGCTCAATATCTTCTATGTTCACATTAGAAAACAAAACTCATAGATCAAAAAAATATCACAGATGTAAAACATTATAGGCAAAGTGATTAAGTACTAAATAATATAACTATGTGCTCCTCCAAGTACTCAAGCATCAGTGTTACTGTCGTTGTACTCACCAACAGTTATAATAAATATATCACAAGCATCAACTTAGCAACAATAGATAAGCAGTTGTAATTTACTCAGTCACTTATAATAAATATAGCATATATGTTTCTCCATCCAAGTACTCAAGCATAAAGTGTACTGTGTTTCTTCCCCCTTTTATATTTTGTGTCAACTCAATAGAAAGGAATGTTAGGTTAATCAGAGCAAAATAGATAATAAAAAAATAAAACAACAAGTAAGAAAATTCTAACACTAAACAACTGACACAAATATAAATAAGCAGCCAAAAAAAATAACGGAAAAGTTGCTTTTCACAGAAAACAAAATTTAGGAAAAACACAAACAAAGAGAGTTAGCTCAAAGTTACAGGAAGAAGTAAAAATACAAATATTCAAAGAGTGTATTAGGAATCAAAATTTCTGTTGAGTTCTTTTTAGAACTCCGTGAGTTTCTGGAAAACATTACGATGGATTTTGAAAAGATTTGCAGGTCTTTTAGAACTCCTGAGATTCTGAACAGGTGAAGTTTCAGTTGGATTCTCAGATTGTTTAGAAAAGGGATGCAGAGGAGGTTTTCTTCTGTGAATGTTATTTCTCCCTTTCTTCTTCTTACTATCAGCTTCTTCTAAACTCAATGTTTCCTTTTCTGTTTTATCTTTCTCAGCTTTTTCTTTTTCTGAAGAATCTTCTTGTTCTTTTTCTAAACTTGATTCCAATACCAATTTAAAAAGAAAACTAAGAAAAAGAATAAAATAAAAGAAATAACACAAAAAAATAAAGAAACAAAATAAGACGAAATAAATAAAAATAACATAATTAAAAAAATTGATTTTTTTTTAAATCTAATGTAGATGAAGACATTAGAAATCAATGACATTAGAAATCCACATCAGAACCTTATAATCTCTTCTTAAACACCAACATAGAACAGGTCTTTTCAGGATATCAAAATATTAGAAAGCATTTTTTAGACATACTCATAGAGTTCTAAAATTAAGAGTTTAGAACTAACATACCCAGTTCTCTTTTTAATCAAGCAGGATGGCTTTCATTTAAAGGTTTTGTGTAAAAATATCTGCCAATTGCTTCGTTCTGTAAGAATGAACTGATCACGTATATTACCTTTTGAAACATTGATCACGGTATGAGGTTGATGTCTGAGTTCTATATGCGTTGGTTCTAGGTGCGTGGACTGATTCGTTAGAATAATTTGATAGCGCTGTATTGTTGTCCACATTTGGATTTGGAAGCAGTTTCTAATTTCAGGACCATAGTCTGCCAATTGTGTTTGTTGATCCACAGAACTTGTGCACACAGCTTCCAGCAGCAATATATTACTGGCTTCTGCAGTAGGAAAGAGCAATAGAAGTCTGTTTCTTGCTTAAAACCTGTTTCTTGCTAAACCATGATACAAGGGCACTACCTAGAAATTGGCAAGTTCCATACGTGCTTTTTCTATCTATCTTCCTGTAAAATTAGAATCACTATACCCAACAAGATCAAATGTATCATCTCTAGAATACCATAGACCCAAATTAGAAGTTCCACAAAGATATCTTCGAATTCTTTTTTACAGCAATTAAATGAGATTCTTTAGGACATGAATATCTAGCACATAAACAAACACTAAAGTGAATGTCAAATCTGCTTGCAGATAGATATAGTAAAGAACCAATCATACTTCTAAACAGCTTAATATCCACATCCTTTCCATTTTCATCTTTTTCTAATTTTGAGAATGGGCTCATTGGTGTGCTACATACCTTGGCATTCTCCATTTTGAACCTTTTTAACAATTCTCTGAACGGCGTTGTTAATAATTCTCGAGGTACTTGCCTTGGTTTATAAAAGATTCCAGTCATGCATGTTTAATTTGAAGTCCAAGGAAGAAGGTATTAAGTTCGTTCTCCCATTCAAAATTTAATTCTCCCATCATACTCATTTCAAACTCACCCTGCATAATCTTAGAAAATTCTTTACAAAGAAGGTCATTAGTAAAACCAAAGATTATATCATCAACATAGATTTGCACAACTAGAATATCATGTGCTTTATTTTTAATAAATAGTGTAGTATCAACCTTTCCTCTAGAAAAAACCATTTTCTAATAAAAACTTAATCTTTCATACCAAGCTCTAGGAGCTTATTCAAACCATAAAGAGCTTTAGTAAGTTTGTAAACATGATTTAGTTTATCATAGACTTCAAAACCGGGTGGTTGTTCTACATACACTTCTTCATAACTTCAAAACTGGGTGTTTGTTCTACATACACTTCTTCATTTAGAAAATCGTTTAGAAAAGCACTTTTCACATCAATTTGACATAATATGAAGTTTTTAAAACATGCAAATACATAAAGCATTCTAATGGCCTCAAGTCTAGCAACCGGAGCAAAAATCTCATCAAAATCGATGCCCTCTTCTTAGTTGTAACCTTGAGCCACTAACCTTGCTTCGTTTCTCATAACATTACCTTGTTCATCAAGCTTATTTCTAAACACCGATTTTGTTCCAATAACAAAATGGCTTTTAGGTCTTGAAACAAGTTTCCAAACTTATTTCCGCAGTACCTGAACCTAACAGAAATGATGCTTTTAGGTCTAGAAACAAGTGTTCACAAACCTTCGGTTTAATTGTCAACACTGATTTAGTTATCTTTCCTTTCATGGCAATAAGTCCAATTTTCATTGCATTTTGAGGCACTTTTGCGTAAAAATTTTATATGTTCGTAATGAGAACGAAGCAACATTACCCAAAATTCGTTCGTATTTGAGCTCCTAGTCTCATCCTTTCTGAAGGCTCACCAAGTTGTCACCAATGATATTCACTTGAGGATTTGATACTTTGTCGTGAAGTCAGCCACGTCTGTTGTCGGTAAATTCAGAATTCTAATTTGTCTGTTTGTCTGGGCAATGATAATACATTTCCTGTATCTCGCGCCTTCTGATCTTACGATCGTCTCTCTGTTACTTGGTTCAATCAGCATGATTTTTCCAACATTTCGTGCTCCACTGGTCTCGGAATCTATTCTAGTTATGTTCTGTTGTTCATTCTGCTTTTTCTGATGTGAAATTCTACAAACATCATCATCATTTCTAACTCTCTCTCGCCAGAATAGAATAAAGAGTTCATCAATAACACAACTCATGGATGAGAATTCTTCTACTACACATATATGAGCGGTTTTCTTTATTTAAACACCCTACATTATCGTCGCTTTACTATTATTCAATGTACGAACTATCCATAGAAAAATGTCCTTCATAAGATTTAGGGCATCAAAAGTTTTAGCAAGATGATTTTTACGTTATTATCTAGTGAATAAAACATTACACCCAAAGATGTTGAAAATAACCAATTGTTTGGTTTTCTACCTTTATATAGGCTCATATAGAGTCTTGTTTCAGTTTGATTTTTTTTTTTTTTTTTCTTCCTGTCTACCCCAATATGCCCTGTTGTAGAATATAACAGGCAGTGTTAAACTGCTTTCTGAATCCCAGAAGTACTTTGGTAAATTAGGAATCACTCAGCATTGTTTCTGGCATTTCCTGGAGTGTTCTACTCTGTATAGTGTCGTTCTATTCAGGAATCCCAAATTTCTGCGTGGCGGTGTTCTTAGGTGCTGAGGAAGTTATTGGAAGATTCCTGATTCTTTGCAAAAAAAAACATCGGAAAGTTTCTGATTTCTAAATTCGTCTTCCATGGTCACTGTCTAATCGCAGAAGATGTTGGTATCCTTTCTTCATTCTGTATTCTTCTTGGCAAAGATGAAACAAACATGTCATACGACTCATCCTTATTCTTAAGGAAGAAAGTGTCCAAGTGAATCTAGAGGTAATCATCCAATAAGTAATAAATGCATAGATTTACCTCCAAGACTAGGAAGGAGTAACAGGTCCAAATAATCAAGGTTGTAGGCAATCTAAAGGTCTAGGAAGTTAGAAACCATGCCCCTTAGATTTGAGATGTCTGATTGTTTTGCCCAATTGACAAGCATCACAAATGTGATTCTTTTTCAAACTTTAGTTTGGCCAAACCATGACCAAGTCTTTTCTTAGACAATTTAGAAAATAAGGTGCATGCTTGCATGTCCCAAGTCGTTCTATGTGCCATACAACTAGGAATTGTCAACAGAAACTAAGCAAATATCTAAAGGTTATGCATATCAGGAAGATCAACTAGTTATATGTTCCCAAAACCTTTTGTCCTATAAATAAAGTTTATATCAATGCATGTTCTTGAACTTCACAATTATAAGAGGCAATAAGAGGGTTCAAAGATCACTCTTCTATTTTTATCACAAATCTGACTTACACTTAACAAGTTATAATGTAATCCTTGTACTAAGCATACATCTTCTTTTAAAGGACTAGAACCTACCACAACAATACCAACGATTTTACCTTTTTCTTTGTCTCTAAAGCTTACTGTACCTCCTTTTTTCTTTTCTAATCTGGTGAATTTCTTTCTATCACCAGTCATATGCCTAGAGCAAGCGCTGTCCATGTACCACATTTCTGTCTTCAGCTTACTCATTAGGCACACCTAAAAAGATTAAGCAGATTTAGGTACCCAACTCATATTGGGTCCTGGAGGGTTAGTGGTAACAGGTGCATTTAGCTTACTATGATTTTTCTGGATTGTTTTCCTTTGTTGTTGAGACTGACAGATTTTTTCAAATTGCTTCTGATTGTTCGTAAAGTCGCAACATTTTAGAAATAGGGCATTTTTCATATGTAGAAACACGATTTCTGTTTGAAATGGCTATCATAGTTAGAACTGTTGTTTTGTCTTTAGAAAACGATTCTGAAATTGACTTTAAAAGAATTCTATTCTCAGTTTTTCAAAGATTCATTTTCAGAATTCAGATGTTTTACATTTTTCTTCAAAGTGTTTCAGATGTTTTCAGGAAAATTTTGTCATTGCAATCGTTGTAAGATCTTTTGATTCAAGGAAATTAAGATCTTTGCATGTAACGTTCTTGATAAAAAGCTTCTTGTCAAATGATTACATTTCAGTTTTCAATTTTCTGAAGTTCTTTCTTTTAGAAACTGTTTATGCTTTCTAACAAGCCGTTTTCAAATGTTCAAGTGCAAAAGGTTATGTATAAGTATCTAGAAGTATCAACTTTCTGATTCAAGTTCAGAAAGATACTACATTGGCCTTTCATCATGCTTTTTGGCCTGTTGCATCTGCTTCACTACTTTCAGCTCTCGTGTGTTGAAGTCGAAGTGCCGATTTCCTTGGAGATCAGAATTCGATAGTGGGCCATTTAGACAGATATTCAGCAGTTTACATCCTTGTCACTTTGACTTGTCAGAATTAGAATCGTCTGAGGTCACGCCAAGCAGCTACAAATGTGCTTGCTTCAGCTTTTCTTTCTTTGATCGTTCTTTTTCAACTTAGGAACAATTTAGGCTTGATATGGTGGCCGGGCGTTGTTCACTCATAACAACCACTTCAGGAAAGGTTTCTTGTCGTTAGGGCAAGTGCTATTTTGTAGGTGAAAAGTTCTTGTTTGAGTTTAAAACTTTTTTTCTGCGGTCCTTCCACCGTTTTTTAGTGAACTTCTTGAATCTCTTAGCCAACAGTTGCTAAATCACTCACTATTCAAGAGTCAGAAGAACTGTTCTGCTCATCTAGAACACACTACTATTGTTCATAAAGGCCAGTCCTTCTCCTTATTCTTTACTATGGCTATTCTAGCGAGTCCCAAACACGAAAGATCTATACAAGTCTCCTTCTTGAAAACTCGCAAGAGCTCCCCACGCCTTTATACATGACTGAAACAAGAGCTCTTATAAGATAATCATAAGTGACGGGAGTCTCTTTGTAATTCATGACAGTTCCTATAGAATCCCATTTTTTAGGTAGAATTCCAAGTATTTTCTTAACAAGCTCATCTTCTGAAATTTCCTTACCGAGAGTTCTCATAGGATTAACTATATTAGTAAATCTAGAACTTAATTCTGCAATAGTTTCTCCTTCCTTCATACTAAACATTCATATTCTCTCCAAAGGATATTTATTCTGGATTCCTTTACTCTATTTGTACCCTCATAGGTAACTTTAAGTTTTTCCCATATTTTCCCATACTTCCGTTTGCAGACTACATCCAAAAACTTTGTTATAGTTTTGTGGATCTAATGCACAGTGAAGAATATGTAATGGCTTGTTGCAGTTTATAGATATGTCCATTCCCAATTCAGCATCATTATAGTTTCTTCGTTCTGTTTGGAACGTCTTTCATTGTGCAACAGTTTCATAGGAATATGAGGACCAGTATAACATTCTCCAGCAATTTATATCAACTGGATTTTATTAAGTTTTCCATTTTGGTTTTTCCCAATAAGAGTAATTTTAGGGAGCCATTGAACAGAAGGTGGTCTAGAAAAGCGATTGACCTGTTTAAGATGTAAGAGGAATGGGACTCCATGGGATTGCTTTTCTCTTCAAGCGGTTAAGCTTTGTTAAGTCAAGAGCCCAAGAGCATCTGTACCAAATTGCGGGTTCCCGTTTATGTATGGGCACAACCCAAGAAGGGGGGTGAATTGGGTTTTCGTAAAAATTTAACTGTTTAAAAAAAAAAAAATCAGAATTCTATTGCAGTTTAGAACTTCCTCACAAAGCTTATTGCATGATTAGAAAGACTCTGTGAAGAACAATTATTGCATTTAGAACTGCTTCACAAAGCTTAAGCAATTTTAGAATAACTCTGTGAAGGACAATATTGCGATTAGAACAGCTTCACAAAGCTTAAGCAATTTTAGAAAGACTCTGTGAAGAACAGCTATTGCGATTAGAACAGCCTCACAAAGTTTATTGCTATTTTAGAAAGACTCTGTGAAGAACAGCTATTGCGATTAGAACAGCTTCACAGAGTTTAAGCAATTTTAGAAAGACTCTGTAAGGTAAACAACAGTTATTGCTATTTAGAACTGCGTTCACAAAGCTTTAAGCAAGATTAGAAAACTGATTCATAATTCATATTGTGAATTACACTGAATATAGAAGGGGGACATATTAAGAACTTGGGTATTAATCACAATACAGAAAAATCCAGAGTTCTAATGTTCCCACAGAGATAAAGCTTTTCACGATTAGAATCCAGAAAACTCATTTAACAACATCGCATGTTCTTAAACAGATTTAACAGTTGCGTAAATAGAAATATTAAAAATCAAGCAGGAACTTCAGGAAGCTAAAAGAAGATAAACACAGCAGATTAATATAGTGGTTTCGGCTACTAACTCGCCTACATGCACTCCCCAAGACGCATCTTGAGATCCTCCACTATGTTTATTCTTGTTCAAGGGTAAAGAGACAAAACCAACAATTACAAGGAAATAGATCAACACCTAGATCTAAACCTTATCCCACTAGATTTTCCCAAAGGTTCTAGTAACTCAAAACCCGTTTTTGTTTTTGTAGAGAACAGAAAACTCAAATCAAGGACATTAGAATCTCACACAAGGAGAAGTCGCTTGATAACCATAACGGCCAATAGCCTGTTTCACCCTAAGCTATACACAAAAGTGTTTTCAAGTAAAGAGCCGTGTCTACAACAGGTTACAAAATCTATAGTAGAACAAGAAAGAATGCAAATATTAAGCCACAGGAAAGAACAGAAAACGAAATTTAGAAACAGGATTTAAAGAATCAGAACTGCTTTTTCTTCAGGAAAATGTTGTTAAATAAATTTTCTTTTTCGTTCTTAAAAAATTTTTCTTGAAGCAAATAGTTGACGAAAAGAAATAGGGATTAAGAGAGAGCTTTAGAGAGATTAAACTTTGAACAATGAACTCAGTACTCTTGCAAACCCATTATTTTTGAGAAGAGGAAAGAGTTTTACATGAAAAAATGATATTTTCGTTAGAAGTTTAACGTTGAGATTTGTGTTGCAATAAAGTTTCTGCTGTTTTTAAACTAATGACGCAATGCAGTGGGTTGCATTAAAATGGTTTGTTTTAGGAACCACATTTAATATGTCACACAGGCAAGATTTGGAGATGAAAGGTTCAGTGTTAGAAAACAGTGTACATTGTATATCAGAAAACAAGCCAGTGTATCAAGAAACAGCAGCTGTATTAAATCAGAAACTGCGTGTTTTTTAGTCAGAAATTACTTTGTTGCAGAATTTCATTTTAATAGCTACCAAGAATATTGTACTCCAAAGATATTTTAGATGGAAAAAAAACGTGAAGAGTAAAGATTTGTGGGCTATTAAATTTCTTCAATAATTTATTCAAAAAAACATTTCAAACAATTTTGAGAGATTATTAAAATAGATTTGTTGCTTAATAAGTATTCATTTAACTCTCTTATCCGTACCAATAATTTCACTAGGACTTATTATAATACTAACCAATAGAAAATATCTTCATAATTCCATGGTCTATTCAAATAAAAATCTTGGGATGTTAGGAACTTCATTTCTTTCAATAAATTTTCACAAATAATTCTGCATATAAAATAATTTAGCACGTACAAAGAATATTAAATTTATATTCAACAATAATTTCTGCATAAAATAATATTAGCACGTACAAGAATATTAAATTTATTTGTTTTGTATAATCATCAAAATCTCAAGATAAAATTGACCCTTGAGCCAACAGAAACATATAGAAATAGATTGTCACTTTATTAGGTAGAAGATCCAGTCAAGTTGTATTGTTACATCCTTCGTTAATTCAAATGATCCAGATGACAGATATATTTACCGAAGCCCTCAGAGGTCCTCGGATTGATTATATTTGTAGAATATCCTATATAGTTATAGCTAAGACCTATTACCATATTTTTATAATTTTTATTCTATCTAAAGCCTAATATGCTTGAAGCAATAATCAAGAAAAGCTTCAAATCCTCTTTAATTTCTGAAAGTACATTTCGAGGATCAGTAGCCTGCAAGAAGATAATAAGACTGCATGCATAAGTAAGATCAAAATACTCAACATAGCCCAATAACTAAGCATAACCTAAGCAACTAAAGCAAAGATAAAGACACAACAATCTTCTCCCCCTTTTTTACATCCATCAAGAGGAAAACAAAAGCTGAAATAAAGTTCAAGATACTAAAGTGCGGAAAAGAAGGAAAACCAATTTAGAATTTAGTAAACATAAAAGTAAAAATATCACAATGCATTAGAAAGGTTAGGCCTCATCTTACAAGTCCATTAGTTTTTGAACACTTCCTTCCTCTCCAGGTTTGGTAGATTTGATCTTGAAAGCGCTTCGAGTTTGCCTTTTTAAAGGAAGTGGAAGATTAGGGGCAGTGTGCTTCACCTTTTTTCGTGGCTGAGAGCTGCTTCTTTCAACCATTTTTTGCTTTGTAGATTTTTTAAAATTTTCAGGGGCTTCCTATCATAGTGATTTTAGCTCACTGACAACTTCAAAATGACTTTGGCTGCATTGGGGATTTGGTTAGCAACATTATTAAGAGCTTGAATGAGTTTATTTCTTGCCTCATTCTCCTTATCCTCTTGCTGAAAGTTCCTCCTTAACCCATCCAAGTCAGCCTTTTCTTCACCTTGAGCACCCTTATCGCTTTTCTCACTAGGCAAATCATCCCACCTAGAGAAGTCTAAGGATCCGTTACCCATTTTCTTCTCACCCACTTTTTCACTTAGTTCTTCCTCTTTTTCTTTTTCTCCTATTTCTTCATTGGATTCTTCGTCACTCCAACTACTATCTTCTTCTTCATCATTCTCCACTTTACCACCCATATTTTTCCCATTTTCTTCACTCTCGTCTTCACTACTTCTAATTCAGCCCCCTCATTCTCACTTCTGTCTTCCTCTTCTGCGTCTTCTTTTTCTTCATTTTCATCATTCTTACCCCTTTGCAGGGAATACTTGAGAAAATTATGATTAATGCAATAAGACTTCTTTGGTTTAACTACATACTCATCTTTCAAATTAATTTCCAAGTACTTAAAGAGAATAGATAGTAACATGCCATAGGGTAGCCCTTTTTCCTTAGTGATGGTGGTCATCCTACTTAATTATTGAGTGAAATTATAAGGCTTTTTATTCTACAAATGCCACAATAAACGCAGTTCTACAATATTAACATAGTCATATCCACCAAGATGAGGCAAAATATAGTGAGAAATAAAGTGATGACCAGTTCTCAAATTTAAAGGCAATTTATTCACAGACACAGAACTAAATTCTTTCTTAGCAATTTTCTACCTAACTTTGTCAAAATTTTTCAAGGCATTCACTTCACTACTTCTACCTGCTAAGGTTCCTTAATTAGGTATTCCATATGACATAGACAAGTCATTTTTTGAAATTTGATAAATTTCTCCTTTAAGCTTTATAGAAAACATATCCTCAGTTTCAAATTTAATAGACCTATAAAATTCTCTAATAAGGGACTCATAATATATTGATTTTAATTTCATAACACCCATCCACCTTAGCTAGTTAAACCATTCTTTTTTAGGAGAACACAAAGACCAATTATACTTTCAATACATGAAATACTTTTGATGATGCTATTTTGAGAGTGAGTTTTAGGCATTACCTTTTTCTTTTGAAATTGCCTCCTTTCTTTTTCGGTTTCCTCAGTGACCTTTTCTTTGCCTTAGTCTGAAGCACCAGCGGGACTACTTTCTTGTGATACCCTAGGTAAATCCCACATCGGCTAAATAAGGAAGAGGCCTTTTAGGGCTCTGAGGTGGTTTTGGCCCAAGAACAAGTCAGTGGGGGGCTAAGTGGAATCAGTCCAAAGCAGACTATATCTTGCTAGGCCTGGGCTGTTACGTTTCTTATTTAGAGTAATAGATGTTCCATGAAGGTTTTCATGAGGTAGCACTCTTGGTTTGCACTGTTTTATGTTGAGAGAAAGGAAAGCTTTTTGGAGAGATGAAAATGGCGATTTATGAAAGCTAAGATGTTTTTGTATGAAAGAATGAGAGAGGTCAGTTATTATTTCTGACGGGACATCAAAAGTTTTCAAAATTTTCGAAGAAAGAGGTCGATGGTTTTGAAAGAGACAGTGATTTTTTGTGTTTGGGTTTTCATTCAAATAAGGGAAGTTTTGAGAAGGTTCGAGTTAGAAAATACTTAAAACTAATGTTAGATGAAAAGCATTGTATTTTACTTAAACAAGGATATAAGAGTCACTTAATAAAAAAAAAATAGACCCATAGACTGAAACTCACCGTTTCATTAAAAGCGATATTAGCTTTGCCCTCATTTAACAAATCTAACTACTTTGAAATAAAAGGGTAGCTTTGACAAAAACCTCTTTAAATAAAATTTATTAAAAATAAAAAGCAATTAAAACCTCTTAAAGAAGGTATTACAAAAACCCACTGTTTTAAGGAAAGAAGGCTGCGGTTTTATCACATACACACAATTTCTTTTTATGTTCTGCAAAGTTTTTGGCTACCTCTTAAAGAGACAATAGCAAAAACAACAACAACATAAACAATCATAGGGGCAGAAACGCGAAGAAGGAAAAATAAAGAATAAGAACATTCATGAACACATATTTATACAAACACATTTCTCAAGATTTTTCAATGAAGTGCATGAAGATATATATGATAACCAAACATATGGAGCATTTAAAGATCATCAAATTAATAGTTAGGTCAATCATACCAAGCTCTCTTCTTATGAAGCAAAATTAATTTGCATTGGGTGGCTTCGTGAAGATAGCTGTAAGTTGTTTTTCCGTGGATATGAACTATTATGATATCTCCTTTTTGCACATGGTCTCTCATAAAATGGTGTTTAAACTCAATGTGTTTCATTCTTGAATGCTGAATTGGGTTCTTCAAGAGATTAATTGCACTATTATTATCACACTTGATGGGAATTCCATCAAATATCAACCCATAATCCATAAATTATTATTTGATCCATAATATATATGGCATACAACTTCCTACTGCAATATACTCGGCTTCAGCTGTTGATACAGTAATCAAGATTTTCTTTTTACTGAACCATGATACTAGAGCATGGTATAGAAATTGGCAAGTACCCGATGCGCTCTTTTTATCAATTTTACTTCCTGCAAAATCAGTATCGCTAAACCCAAAAAGATTAGATTTAGCATGCTTAGGATACCAAAGACCAAAATTTGAAGTTCCCACTAGACATCTCAATCATCTTTTAACACCCATTAAACGAGACTCTTTAGCACAAGATTGAAATTTTGCATAAAGTCACACACTAAAATAAATATACGGCTTACTTGCAGTTAAATAAAGAAGAGAAACTATATGCCTCTATACATTCTAATATCAACATCTTTACCTTTCTTATCTTTTTCAAATTTAATTGAAGTGCTCATTGGAGTCTTACATGCCTTTACATTTTTCATATTGAACATCTTAATAAGCTCCTTTGTATACTTGCCTTGATTTATGAAAATTCCACCTTTACATTGTTCAAATTATAGTCCAAGGAAAAAATTTCATTCTCCCATCATATTCATCTCAAATTCACCTTGCAAAATCTTAGCAAAATATTTACATAAAGAATCATTAGTATCAACAAAGATTATGTCATCTACATAAATTTAAACAATAAGAATATCAAGTGCATTATTTTTTTTATAAAAAGTATAGCGTCAACTTTGTCTCTTGAAAAACCATTTTAAGCAAAAATTTGTTCATATCAAGCTCTAGGAGCTTGCTTTATACTATTCAAAACTTTTGAAAGTTTAAACACATGATTTGGTTTTGAAAAAATTATAAATGTAACTCTATATTATGTAAAAATTAACTACTCTATCTCTATATTTTTTTTAAAATATAAAAATTTGTCCCTATATTTTGATTCCGTCCGAATATTTTTTCCTTCCGTCAATATTTTCAATTTTTTTCGTTAAAAGTCTATGAAAGATAAAAATACCCTACCTCCTTATTAAATTTGCTTTTCTACCAACTGGGTGAGTTTTGTCCATCTGGTCAAAATGAAACAAAAGGAATGGAGGAATTTGAGAAAATTACTTGAAATATACAAGTGTTCAAGCAAGCATTTTAATGTACATTTCACCTTAAAAATCAATAATTTAACTGACAAAGAATTCAACAAGCTTTTGGACAAGTTTCTACTCTTGCCACAATTGTCCAGCCGAGTCAAAAAATCACTCCGTTTATGCAACCATAGAGCCATATCTTGTTGAAAATCTAAACAAAACCCCATTGACAGTTGCTAATTCTACAGTCATTATCTCCGGAATCTCAGGTCATTCGTCGACAGAGGGGGAATGAGAGAGAGAGGGAGACAACAAACAAGAAGGGAAAAGAAGACGAGGGTATTTCGGTCTTTTCTTTTAAATTTAACGGAAAAGTCAAAAATATTGATGGAAGGACAGAATAATTTGACTGAATCAAAATATAGAGACAAAGTAGTGTACTTTAAAAGATATGGAGATAAAGAAATTAATTGTTCCATAATATGGGTACGCATTTATATTTTTCCCTTTGGTTTTTTAAAGTTTTCAAATCCGGGTGTTTGTTCAACATACACTTTGTCAGTTAAAAATCCATTCAAAATGCATTCTTAACATTTATTTGGTATTACATGAAATCTTTACCACACGCAAAATGCACGTAGCATCCCAATGGCCTCAAGTCTTGCAACTGGTGCAAAAGTTTCCTTAAAATCAATTCCTTCCTTTTGGTTGTAATCTTAAGCCACTAGTCTATCTTTGTTTCTAATTACATTTCCATGTTCAAATTTTTTTCTAAATACCCATTTTGTTCCAATAATGGAATGACTTTTGGGTCTAGAAATAAACTTCTAAACTTGGTTCCTCTCAAATTGATTAAGTTCTTCTTGCATACCAAGAATCCATCTTTCATCACTTTGAGTCTCACCAACAATTTAGGGTTAAATTTGAGTAACAAATGCTACATTACTAAAGTACTTTCTTAGAGCCACCCGAGTCATCTTCTTCTCAGATGGGTTGTCAATTATGTCCTTTTGTGGATAATATTTATGAAATCTCTACTCCTTTTGGTAAGTCTTAATGTTCTCCACTTGTTGTCTCAAGCATTGGCCTCTCTCTTTCTTCATCTTCATGTTCATCATTTGAATTTTCATTTTGATCATCATGTTGTTGTTCATCTTGCTCATTTTCTTTTCTTGTGTTATATCTACAATATCATCAACTATATCCACACCTCTAGAAGTAGAATTAGCTTCGTCAAATACAACATGTATGGACTTTTGTACTACTACAGACTTTTTATTGAATACCCTAAAGGTTTTGCTATTATTTGAATATCCAAGAAAAGTCCTTTCATCCATTTTAGCATCAAATTTAGCCAACTGACTTTTCTTTTTATTCAAAATAAAACATTTGCAATTGAACATATGAAAATAACTTATATTAGGCTTTTTACCTTTCCAAAATTCATATAGGCTCTTCTTAAGAGTATATCTTTGGTGGGCATCAAAGCTACCAAAAATAAATATCTTACTACCAATTTACAAAGAATTGTAGAAAATGGCGAGCAAGGTCAAAATTCATAGAGACTGGGAATTAACAGTATTCTTTTTGAAAATCAGAAAAATTAACGAAAATAAGTTAGAGGGTTTTGATTGGAAAAACTGAATTTAAGTAAATGGAAGAAATTACACTAACAAAATCAATTAGGGAAATAATTTGAGCTCAAGGTCATCTTTGTACTAGTCTTATAGTGTTGATCATAAAAAAAAAATAGACTCATTAATTCAATCAATAAATCGGTTATAGTTGCTGAAAAATGCTTCTAACAACTTCATCTTTCCGTAGTAATGGATTAAACAAGACAACAAGCTATGAATAATCTCTTACCAACAATTAAACTTGACACGCGCCTAAGATTAATTTATTGACAGCTTTAAGAATGAGAAAGACCTGATTCTAACTAATAAACCACTTGCATAGCTTATGCAAGTTAGATTATTTATCCTTTTGACATAAATTGACAATCTGGTTCTAATCAAGTTATATTAATTGCTACAAATGCCAATTCAATCAAATGATTAAGGATTTGATTTTATTAACTAGCACTTATCACTCTAACTTAACTAAATAACTGGCAAAATTATGTAATTAAATAGAATAGCAAATATCCACCATAACCAATAAGTGCAAGAGATGAATAAATATTAAAGAAGTAAGCACTTGATTAAACCTTAAGCTGGATTAAAAAGTGTTTCAGTCATTCACGGCCATTCAACCTTACAAAATTAAACCATGTGCTTTGTAGAGAAATAAGAGATGTCCTACATTAACAGCCTCTCCCTTTTTATAGAGGAGGAGACAAACATTATTCCCTAAAATCAAATAAAAATGATTACAATTAAATCAAAATAATAATAATAAAATAAAATCCTAATCTTCCTAATTGTAGTGCTTCAACAACCATAAAGAACCCTTCAAAAATGATGGTTGATATTGTCTCCTAAGAAGTAGAACAACCCAACACTTAGTGTCTTTGAAATGCCTTGAATTGGTTCAAAATCAAAATATCTCATGAAATATGCCAACCTATCTCCTGTTGTCCAAAATTACATTAAGAAATAAATTTCATATAAAATATAAAATTATATTGCAATATAATAACAATTCCCACTAAAAGTTTGATAAAAAATTTCAAACCATTAATCGTTCTAAAGCTTTATTAAAAATGTAGCATGAAATATTGATTGCTCGACCGAAAAGTACTTTGGAAGTTTGACATCATTGATCATTGTCCTAGCCATCTCTCATAGTGTTCGGTTCTTTCTTTCAATAACTCTGTTTTGTTGAGATTTTTTAGAAGCCAAAAAATTATGGAGTATTCCCATTTCCTTGTAATAAGAATCAAAGTCTTGATTCTCAAACTCCCTTTCATGATTATTTCTTATGGATATAATGTTGTAATCTTTTTTGTTTTGAAGCCTCTTGCACGAATGAATAAATTAGTCAAACGAATCATCCTTAAGAAAGAGTGTCCATGTAAATCGAGAATAATCATCAATAATTATAAAGGCATATTATTTAGCAGTTAGGCTAGAAGGTGTAAAAGTTCTAAATAAATCAAGTTATAAAAGCTCCAAAGGTCTAGATGTTGATATCATGCCTTTAGACTTAAAAGAAGTTTTAGTTTGTTTGCCTAATTGACATGCTTCACAAATATGGTCCTTTTACGAACTTAATCTTAGGTAAACCACGAACTAAGTCTTTCTTAAAAAGCTTAGAAATCAAGTGCATACTAGCATGATCTAATCTTTTATGCCATAACCAACTAGAATTATCAATAGATATTAAGCAAGTATCATCAAGGTTATGCAAATCATTAGGATCAACCAAATAAACATTCTCAAATCTTTTTGCAATAAATAATTTTTTTTTCATGCTTGTCTTGGACTTCGCAACATGATGATTTAAATATGACTTTAATTCTTATCAAACATTTGACTAACTCTTAAAAGATTAAATTGCAAACCTATTACTAAGGATACATCCTTAATTGATGGATGTGCACCAACTATAGTCTTTTCAATGATTTTTCCTTTGCTTTTATCTCCAAAGCTAATTGATCCTCTTTCCTTTATATCAATCTTGGTGAATTTGTTCTTATCACCCGTCATGTGTCTTAAGCAAGCGCTATCCATATACCACAGTTTTATTTTTAGCTCACTCTTTAGGCAGACATCACTTCCATTTGCTTTACTACATTCAACTTTAGCAGGTGAAATTTGCTTACTTATTTCATCTAATTCTTGATTACTTGTAGCTATCAAGTAAATGTTTATTGTTTCAGCTCCATTGCTTTCTTCATCATTAGAGCTAGAGTCATCACTGTCACTCCAACTTGCAATCATGGCTTGCTTTGTGCTTCTTGAATTTCTTTTTAAGCTTTGGACAATTCGGCTTGATGTATTCGGGCTTGTCACATTCAAGGCATAAAACTTCATTGGATCTTTCTTTTTTTGATATGCATCTTTATCTACCTTTCTTTAGCATCCTCTTAAACTTTCTTGCCATAAGTGCCTTATCATCACTATTAGCATCCCTTGAGCTTTCATCACTTGTGACAATTTTAAGCGTTAAACCTTTCCTTCTTTTGTCTTCAATTGTCTTAATATTTCTATTCATCATCATTTCATGTGTGGCAAGTGAACCAATCAACTCATCATAAGTAAATTTTTTGAAATCCTTTACTTCTAACAAGATGGTGACTTTTGATTCTCATCTATCCGATAGAGTTTCGAAGAATTTTCTTTATGAGCTCTTCTTATGAAATAAATTTGCTAAGTATCTTTAACGAATTACCAATGTTAGTAAATCTAGTAATCATTTCAACAATTATTTCGTCATTTTTCATAGTGAACATTTCATAATCTCTCCACTACAGATTTATCTTTGATTCCTTAACTTGACTTGTTCCTCCATATGTGACTTGTAGCTTTTCCCATCCATCCTTGGCTTCAGAACAAATTGAAATTTTGTTATATTCATCAACATCTAAAGAGCAATACAAGATATTGATAGCTTTAGCATTTAAAACAATACTTTTCTTATCATTGTTCGTATATTCTATTTCAAGCTTATCAATGTAACCCATCGACAGCTTTCTTATGAATTTGAGGATCATTTAAAATATTTCTCCAACAATCAATATCAACAGATTGCAAATTAAGTCAAGAAGAGAGGAGGAATCAATACAATCAATTTTATAGTGGTTTGGCACTTCTCATACCATCAAATTTCTTATGAATTTGAGGACCATTTAAAATGTTTCTCGAACAATCAATATCAATAGATTGGAAATTAAGTCAACAAGAGAAACGAGAGAGGAGAAATCAACACAATCAATTTTATAGTGGGGTTTGACACTTCTCACACCTACATCCACTCCTTCAATCATCTTGAGATCCTCTACTATCATACTTTCCTTAAAGGCAAGAGTAAAGCCAAGTACAAAGGAAATAGTCCTTGTGGCCTCTCGCCTCAGAAAACAGTTCTGCAATGTGTCAAGGCCCAAAGGCCTAAAGGAAGACGAAACGGGTCAAAGCCCACCCGGAGAATAGGAGTCGCCACTCAAATAAAACGTAGGACAATTACCACATAGTGATTGGATTCCTCGCAGAGAGCCCAACCGCTTAACCAAAGTCTGGATAAGAAAATTAGGTGTGGGCTTGGGAAGGTGTTAAACACCCGAGCCCACCCAGCCATGGCGCTGGCCTCCACTTTGTTGGTTTATCTAAATAAGGGTTGATTTTAATTTTTAAACCTAATTAATTAATAAAAATCTTTTTGAAAACATTTTAATTCTGAAAATCAAAACATTATTTTTTTCACATTGATATGGCATAACCACAAACATAAAATAAATTAAACATCCACAACAACTAATTAAACATACAAAGAAATGAGGGAGGAGAAAAGAATTACATCCCAAATAATAAACCTACAACCAATTAATTACAACTCCTTTCAAAATAACCTACAACTAATTAATTACATTCCCACAAATAGTAAGTAAATAAATAAATAATTTAATCAAACCACCCTTAACCATTCATCTAAATAAAATATATATAATAACCAAATAAATCATAATCTCAGTTACATTAAATTACAAAATAAGACAAAGCAATAATATGTGATTAATGCAGTAAACTTAAACAGTATTAAATCATTTAAAATCACTAAGAAAAATCTTTTAAAATTAAATAAACTTATATAAAGCTATTAATTAAAATAAAAAATAAATTTAGAATATCAGATTAAGAAAATAAGCAAAAATATAATATAACAAATGAATACAGTAAGATTAAAAAATAAAGACAATCATTGGTATACTATCCTCATCAACAGTTCTGTAAGAATGCTTTATGTGGGCTTAAAAACAAGTGTGTAAGCCTTTTATGTACCAGTCTTACCTCTAATAACGAATGGACACTAGTGCATGAAGGCTTTATTATTGGTGTCGTAATGCTTAACAACAGGGGTGTAAGCCTTTTATGTACCAGTTTCATAAAAAAATAGAATTTCAAACATTTTTTTAAGCACCTCAAATCGTTCACTAAGCCACAAAATAGATTCCTCATTTATATTAATACAACTTTAATTAAAACCATCTCAAGTTCTTTTTTTTACTACAATATAAATCATGTTTTAAGCAATTACTTCAATTAAAATTAGATTAACAAAATAAAAACCAATAAATGAATTCTTTCATAAATTCAATACCTTTTGAGTATTTTTGAACTCAGGAAGATCTTTACATTCTACGGTACTTTCTCTTTGATTGTTATAAATCAAAGCATTTAAAACCATAAATATAAACGATAAGTGTTAGACAACTCTCAATTTGTGATACCTTAATCGATTTCTCGAATTGATTCTTGCTTCTTCTTCCTTTTTTACTATCTTTTTCTTTCCTTGGCTGTATTTTTTTTCTTTTTACTCTCTTTTTTCACTTAATCTTATCTTTTTGCTTTTTTCCTCGCTCTCCCTTTTCACTCCCCCCCCCTAACGTGTTGCGTTTTTTTTTTATTTTGCTAGGTTCTCCCTTTTCATTCCCTTGGACTCTTTCTCTATTTCTTCTTTACTTTTTTTTTACACTCTATACTAAATTATTTTTAGAGTTATTACTAATTATTTTTGGATTCTTATTTTTGGCTATCATAATAATTGTGGGCTTGAACCATTTATTTTTTGGCTTTAAATTACTATTCATACACCCAATCCAACAGTTCAATTATAAACATGTCAATATATGTGAAAAAATATGCATTCCCAATGTTTTAATTAGAGAAGCGAAGGATTTTCTTCAATCGAGCATTAAAGTAAAAATTCGAGACATTAACAGTCCTAATTCCTAAAACTACACTTCCCATAGAATTTTTCTAAAAAACTTATAACTTCTCTTTTTAGTTTTTTGTCAAGAATTAGATAAACTTAACTCCACTAGTTTGTAAAAGAACTAGGAAACTTAAAATTTTCTTGCAAAGATTAAGACAATCAACAACACAAGCTTAATTTGCTCTTTACTTAAAGAAGGAGGCTTTTGATATACTCAATCATCAAAAAGCTTTCACAAGTTTTTTCTACACACAAGATTTC
Organism: Jatropha curcas; assembly: GCF_014843425.1. The sequence continues at coordinate 1,298,285 of NW_023590806.1, forward strand.
ACTTAAGATTTTCTCTCTCTATTCACCAATATAGAAGCGTACATATGTCATTTTAAGTTTAGGAAAGAGATTTTAAAAATATTTTTTCAAATCAATTTTTTGGGAAAATTTTCTCGAAAGTGGTTCATTCTTGTAACACCCCTTCCCGGTCGCACCCGTTAACCCGAATGAACGAGCCGAGACGCGTCATGCTGAGTTATCGTGAACTAGATTATATGCAAAATAAGAATATAAATAACACCTCCCACGTTACGAGCTCTGAACTAGCTTCAAACTCCCAAGAAATCATGCATAACCACATACCCTTTTATTATAATTATTTCTTTACATGAATTCGCTTATAAAATTATACAAACAAGCATTATAAATATCTAAGCAATTTAATTTCATAAGATCTATATCAAGTTTTTTTGACCTAATCATTACTAACTTTATTTAGAGTAAACTATTTCATCTTCAATCATTTTTCATAGAAATTATTCTTATCTCAACTCTTCACCAAAATAATTTACTGGTTTCACTTATATTACAGATCACATAGCTCTAAACTAATTAAAAGAATTATACATGCCCGGTACTATAAATCTTAATACATGCCATATATCATCTTAATTAGTACATTCCTCCAATCTATTTGACAAATTTTAAGACACTTCTGCTCTGATAGGAGGACTCCTCAAGTCTTCAAGTAGCAACCACGATCTTCAACCTGCGCAGTGATGAAAATCGACGCGCTGGAGTATAAAACTCAGTGGGTTTCTTATACTTCAATTAAATAAAGTGCCAGATGGCTAACTTCAACTTACTCAATTCTCATAAAGCATTTGATACTCAGTAGACATCAGTAATTTTACAGATGAATAGTCTCGTGATGTGAGAACGGAATATTAAACACTCTCGATAACTCATTAACCTCTAATTAATCTACTTCTCTATAACTCGACTTTACATGAACCTTATCTTACACATTTGATACTATTCATGTTTTTACCTGGCTGTTCATTGTGTTGTCTGCATGAAATCAATAATTATGTTATGAATTACATAAATATTTATATCTTCCATTTTCTTACATGGCTTTCATATTCTGTTGTCCCTTTGGGAAACTGTATGGCCTAACTTTTAGTCACATGCATTTTAGTTTGAGAGGTCATGAATTAAAAACATTTTCATAACTGTATGGCTCATTAAGATTAAATAAATAAATTGTTAAGCACTATATAACATGATACTTTTATAATCTTACCTGATGTTCTTTTATGTTGTATGAAACTCTGCAAGCCTCTTGTATTAAACCTCAGTGCAAGAGATTAATCACCAATGAATTTGAAGAAACATTATAAGCCATACCATTATGATGAAAAAGACTAACTTCATTTAACCTCACATATGGAAATGTAAGCAACATATCATGACTACTTTCATTTTTCCGCTTAATGATCTGTCTTGCTGGTTTAGTAATACTGTATTTATTATGCAATTTGTAGTCCGATCTAACTGGATAATAGCTCGAATAGGTTATAGTTGACTACCGATCCGAGTGATTTGAAAGAAAAACTGTATGAACTGTATGCTGGCTGCTATGGCGTAATATCATATCCACTCAACCGGGCCTGTAGGCCGGGAGGGTAGTTCCAAAATGTATGGGTGCGCAGATTGCTATCTTCTTATGTGCGACATAGCCTTTATCTACATGGTTTCTACCTAACCTCAATGGTGAAGAGGTTAAGATGTACGCTGGTCTTAAAACAACCTAATGGTAACAACCTTAAGCGAAATAACATGATCACAGACGTTCTCAGCTTATTTTTTATTGAGTATCCTGATTTCCACACCATATTAAAATGCCTTACATGTTGTTTATTATCCTTGTTCTTTAATGGTGTATTTTTTTGTAAAATTGAGTGTGGATGCCATGCATGTGAGCAAAGAGTAATTACATTAGCCAAATGAGCAAAGCCGCAGCGGTCACAGCATAAGGTCGCCGAGCGCGCCTTGAAACATTCTGCGCGAGCGCGGGAAGGAAAATCTGCGACTGAGAGTCATGAGGGGTTTCTGGCTCAGTCGCGACAGGCGTATGTGAAAAGTCGCAGAGCGCGCTGTGATCCTTGAGAGTCAGTGTGTTTCTGGCTGAAGTCGCGACCGGCACAGCACCAGTCGCAAGGAGAGGCGATAGATGGATAAGTCTGCGAGCGCGCTTGTGTGCATTCGCGAGCGCGAGATTGCGCACACTGAGATTCAGAGGTTCTGGCCAGAGGCAACGGAGGCTCGCGATCCGCGCATGTGAAGTCGCAGGGCAGCCGCGACTCCTGCTTTCCGCACCCTGCGCGAGCAGCGCGACGTGTTTCCAGACTTGTGCAGTCTGTTGTTCTGTTTGGCCATAACTCATCTCATCATATTACAACTCCAATTAGCATTGACTTTCTAAGGCCCACGTAAAGATAACGATAGAGGAACAAATAACTCTTCTATGACGATCGCCTTAGTATCCATCATTAATGGGAGTCAAAATCAAGAGCTGAAGTATGCCTGGTAAATTTCAGCAAACTCTGGTCAGCATTAAATCATTCCCATTCCCTGTTTCTCACCATTTACAGTCCTCCCACTTCAACATGAAGCAATATTATTCATATTAAAACACACCACCACCTAATTTTCATGCAGACAGATATTGATTTAAACTTAAAAGAGATGCACGACCTTTAGCGCCAATAGCTTTTAAGCTCTTCTTTTTTAGCTTCCTTTCTACTTTGAGCTCACTTTCTCCTATACATAAAGAATTCTTATGAAATCATTCTAAAATATCACAAATGATTTCAGTTGTTGAAATTCAAGAAGTTTACTTACTTGGATAGAATAGAAGTTTGAATAATGCTTGAATCCCATTAAATTCTTCACTACCATTAAAGTGATGGAGAAGGAAAGCATGAGGGAAAAGTAGAGGAAGAAGATGAAGTTAAGATGAGAATGAAATTGAAATTGGAACTCACGGGTACATCTCCAATATCATGGATTTTTCTGTGAAAATTACCAAATGGTACCTAAGTTGTCAAAATGGCTACAAACTTAATTTACCTCACACTTTAGTAACTTTAGTGCAAGCAGTCCTAATCTTTATACTTTGATCTTTTTGTTGCCTTCAAGTAAGTCCATTCTTTTCCTTATTTTCATTTTTCTAGCCCCCTCTAGCTCTAATGGCTCGAACGGTTTTGGATAGCGACCTCGGACTTCTAAGCAAACGACTTCGATCAATAGAAAAATTGGGACGTTACAGTTCTACCCCCCTTTAAAGAATTTCGTCCTCGAAATTCACTTACACTTAAACCCTTACAACTACTTCATATACGTTTCAACTCAATTTGATTCTTCGCTCATCGGCTTTAGCACTCACTAGCGCGTAGTACTTTTATGTCACATGATTCTTCCAATGAACATCCAGACTAGCTAATCTACTATTCCATTAATTGGGCACTCAATCCAGACTATTACGCTTTTCATACCAACATATCGAGCATATTCATAAACATTTATCATATATATATATCATATCATCATCTCATTATACAATCAAGGGGCATTTTTCATTTGCATAGTCTATTCAAGGATTTGCTACATAAAGTCTCATAAAAGCATTGATGAGATTACTAGAAACTATCCTGAGATGATATAATTATGTTATAACTGTTGAATTAACTTTATGTTGCATGGTACTACATTTTCGTCATGGTACTTCTTCTCTTCCCAATATCATGCATATATAATATAGTCATACATGCATTACTTGCAGTTTCCACTCAAGAGAAAACAAAAGAACAAGTTCAAATGTCCAATACCATGAAAGTAAATCACAAGTTATTGCAAATCATTGCAATGTGGCCATATTAGATGCTATTATCACGACCATTATATCCTTAATGATTTAGTAGTGCATCAAATGATTCGACTATAGGGACTTAGCAATTCCACTTTCTTTTCTTTTTTTTTTTTTTTTTTTTTTTACTTTAGATACTAACATAAATCCATAAATCATCCCATAACTTATAATTATTCTTATAATGATTAGAACCATCTTTTCTTGTCTAAGAATGATCACTTATTGAATCTTGAGCATTTATGGCTCAGAGTTATTCTTATGTGCACTAGTGAGGATCAACACGAACCACAATTTGTACATATCTCATGAACTTTCTCAGGATGGAAGGTTCCGATATTGTATATATTCTGTGCATCCTTACTTCTATTTCCATGCAAATCTTCAATATACCATTGATTCCTAATTTGTCACCATAAACTCTGAGATGGACTTTTAATCTCATTTAAATGCAATGCCCGTACTTCATACTCCTTCACTCTGTTAAATTGATGCTTTTCTCATCTTACTTCTATGTCCTTACTTAACTCATTTCGCATTTCCGCCGGGTATCACTTCAATTCAATAGTGCAACTTTCTTCTCCATGTCCAATTGTATTCATATTTTCACCTCTAATTCATCATTGGTCCGATATTGTAGCTACAAGTCATGTCTCTTCATTTGGTGTTTAGGGGAGTCGTTTACCTTTTTCTCGGATCATCAGACTCTCTCAATAACACAAATTCTTATGGTATAACTTTACATATATCCAGCATTCAACACAATATTAAACCTCAAAATTTAAATCTTGTTCTATACATTCCAAACTTATACCATATTAATCCCTCAACGGTGCTTACCAATTCATATAGCTTTCATACTAGGCTCATCAAGAGTTAATAATCGATTTCATCCTTTAAAATATCAACCATACTTTTTTATAACCATAGTACGTTATCATGATTCCACTGATTAGTCATACATTGAAAATAGCTTGATGACACACCACCAATTATACTGACTCCACAAATAGAGTAGTTTCTCTAAATTAAATCACTTCGTCAATAAATGACTTCAAATAAGACTTAGTAGTTCTTATGAAACAATAAATACATCACCCATTTCTTAGAGCAATCCAAATTCAAAATCTTTCATCATTAATGATAATTTATGTAACTACCCACCAATGAAATATATGGTATATTGGTATTCTATCCCAGCAAATTTGCTTATCTCAATAGTCATATTAGATTTCCTATAACCACAAATCATCACACAGAATACCTATTCTTAACTAGATTCTAATGTCCTTTATATCGAATCAGGTTATGTTTTCTTATTAGATAAGACTAGCACTGCTCTCAACATCTCCTTCCATGGCACATGTTAAACACATATTCATTGCATTTTTGGCTAGTGCATTTCCACATTTCACATCGATTTAAACTCCCTACGACTTACTTTATAATCTTAATCATGCATAACTTAACATAGCTTTGTGCCATACACAACCATACAATGGTTCACTACATCTTTAAATCTGTATATCTTTGTTATGTTATGTTTACGTCATAAACCAATTATACTTCACAGTTATTGAATCTATACCCAGTACTTATTGGTCATTTTTATAAAAAAATAATTCCTTTTCAATTTATCAAAACTTTTAGAAAACCACCCATTTCCGCAAAATTTATATTGTTTTTTTATTTTTTTTCAAGTGTGTTTCGAGAAAAGAAGAATTTCCTCGGCAAATTCATAACTCTCGATGTGTCCATAAGGAGCAAATTATATTTTTCTTCGTGGACCGGCAACATTGAAACTAAATCACTTTGATTTACAAGTCATTTCACAGCCATCCCACTCATTGGATAAAATGGAAATCACGTTCTTAACAACATGCTCCTTACTGGCAACATGATGAACTCATATCACTCCGAAAGTGCCAGACACCCTAATGGCTCAACATATTTTCATCTCAATAACCTTACATCGACTTCCCTTCCACTATTCTTAGATTACCCTCTATGGAACAGTGATTCTAAAGGATATAACCAGTAATTCATCAATAGGAACTCAATATATACTCCGCTTACCACGACACTTATTCTCAATGGTGGTTGTTTCCTACCAATATGGCATGTCTTTAACTTAAATCTACTCATTTGATCTCATGTAAAAAGATAACCTTAAATTATAATGCCAACATTTATAGTCTGAGAACCGCCGTAAACCTAGGCTCTAATACCAAAAATTGTAACCCATTCCCGGTTCCACCCCGTTGTCAGTTAACCCGAATGAACCGAGCCGAGACTGCTTAAATTGGTGTTATTGACTTATATCCTGTTCATGCTGAATATTCATTACTATATGCAAAATAAGAATATAAACACTCCCAGTTCACACTCTGAATTTAACATTCCAAGAAATATTCCATACACAATCTAACCCTTTATAGTAAATATTCTTTACATAATTGTATAATCCTTCAAAAGCATGTTATATCTAGAATTAGATTTCATAAGAATCTATTAATCAAGTTTTTTCAGTGAACCTTAATTAACTAACTATAGATAACTAATTTTCTAATCTCATCATTTTCTCTTAAATATTATTTCTATTCTCCACTTACTACACCAAATTAGATTACATGTTTAACTTATATTTAAATCACATAATAGCTCTAAATTAAAAGATTATACTGCCTGATAAATCTTAATAATTGCCATATATTCTTAATCTATACCATCTCTCAATTATTATGGACCAATTAAGACTTCTGCTTTGATAGGGACTCCTCAAGTCTTCGAAGTAGCAACGCCACGATCTATTCAACCTTGCGCGTTTGCATTGAAAAATCGACGCGGTCTGGAGTATAAACTCAGTGGTTCTTATAAACTCATCATTACTTAATAAAGGTGCCTTTGAGATGGCAACTAACTTCAAATACCAATTTCATAAAGCATTTGATACTCATAGAATCAGTAATTTTAAGCATGAACTTGTCTTCTTTGTTAGCACCACGAATAATCTTTATCAATAAACGATAATTAATCTACTGTCTCTCATAAAGATTCCTTTTATATTGAACCTTATTATTCACACATTATTGATTCATATCATGGTCTTACCTGTTGTCATTGTGTTGTTCTGGCTTGATAATCAAAATAAATATGTATGGTAATTAAATGATATATTTTTCCAATTTCTTACTTTGCTGTTCATTCTGTTGTATGACTGATGCACTTTAGTCACAGATAATAAGGTATGATTAACTCACATTTCATAACTGTATTTATGGTGCTCACTATAAGAATTAAACTTACAAATAAATTCTGTAAGCATATATACATTTGATCACTTTATTAATCTTACACTGATGTTCTTTATGTTGTATGAAACTCTGGCAAATTTGATTAAACTCAGTGAATATCACAATGAATGAAGAAAGCTATATAAGCACATACTATATTGTAGAACTAAAATTTACTACATTATGGGAATGTAAGCACACCATTCATTCGATCACTTCTCATTTTGCCCTTAATGATCTTTGTGCTGTTTTATGTATCTGTATGATATATTGGAATTTGTAGTTCGATTATAACTGTATAGCTCATAAGTGTTATGTTGAAACGAGTATAGGAAAACTGTATGAAACTGTATGCTTGGTGCTTGGCCTTGTATAATCATATCATCAACGGCCTGTAGGCCGGAGTTCCCAAATGTATGGGCGCAGATATGCTATTCTAGTCGCGACATAGCTTATCTAATGGTTTCTACCTTAACTCAATGGAGCTTAAGATTAGATGTCAACAATGACACAATAGCACATTAAATGGTTTTCACGAACGTCATAGTTCATCATATTGATTATGATTTTCACACTATATAACATGCTTACATGTTGGTTTTTAATCCATGTTCTTATGTTGGTATTTTTTGTTGTAAAAATATTGGTGATGCGATTGTGAGCAAAGGATGTAATTATAGAAGACGAAAAGAGCAAAAGAGCGTCACAGCATAAGTCGCGAGCGCGCTTGCAACATCGCGAGCCGCCGCGAGAATCGCGACCTTGCGAGCTCAGGGGTTTCTGGCTCAAGTCGCGACGGGGTATGTGAAGTCGCCTGAGCGCCGACTTGTGCATCCTGAGAGTCAGTGTGTTTCTGGCTGAGTCCTTCCTGCGACTCCGCCACAGCACATCAGTCGCGAGGCGCGGATGATAGTCGCTGAGGGCTTGTGTTGATTCGCGGCAGCCGAGATGCGCACAGCTGAGAGTGCTGTTGGCCAAAGTCGCGAGCCGCGCATGTGAAAGCGCGCGCGACTTAGTTTCCCAGACCGCGCGTCAGCGCCGCCCAGATTGTGTTCTTTTGGCATACTCTCATATAACAACTCCAAAACGTAAGAGATACACATACGGAATACTAATGGACAATCCCTAGGTTCCATCATAAGGTTCAAATCAAGATGAAGTTGGTGTAAATTCCAGCAATCTGGTTCTACATTCGTTTTCTCCTCACATTACATTCACATCTATACTCATTAACCAACACATCCACATTTCTCTGATAAAACTAAAGACTGCACCACCTTTTACGCAATAGCTTAAGTGCCTATACCCATCCTT
>NW_023590806.1:1307262-1335582 GCF_014843425.1 Jatropha curcas
CTGTCCAAGTCATAGGCAAATTCTTCTTCCATAGACCCAGTTCTTTGGTAGACCCCAAAATTACTACATGGTCTCCAAATTCAACTTGGTGATCTAGCCGAAAATTAAGTCGCACCTTTCCACTCCCTGACTTTGATTTGTTTGTTTTCATCTTCTTCTCTTCCTCCCTGCAACAAAACCAATTTCATTATCCACTTCTGATAATTACTAAAGATTAAAGACCTTGAACAAACCATAAAACATCCACACATCTCATTACTTTCACAAGAATTTGCTGTTTTCTGTACATATTGTACTTAGAAAACTCCAAACTCCCTGACTACCAAAAGCTAAAATCAATCAGGAAACTATTGCATATGTTAAAGGAAAAAATATGGGAACATTATTTATCTTTTAATGTTTCAAATTATTATGGGTTCGTCATTTTTCAATCCCAAAATATTGTGCAGAAAACAAGTAATATTCGGCTTTCATGTTGAATGGGAAAAAGTAGACAGCCAAAGGCTCAATTTTATTGCCAAGAAAAATAACATTGACAAATATCTCATCCCATGAAAATAACAAAATTCCATTGGATTTTCCAGAAGTGCAACCATATGGCTTTTTCTATCAATCAAACAACTCAATGTTAATAATTCATATCGTTTCGTAAATCTTTCCCAACATTTCCTTGCCCCATTCAGATTAAGCAAGAAAAATAAAATTTAGCATTGCATTCAGACAAACAAAAGGACAGCATTACCAATCAGAACACAATTTGTTTACGCAGTTTTTCTTGCTTGCAGAACTCAATCTCAGCAACCAATTATTCAATGAATAATACAAACTCAAGCTAAAAAGAAGAAGATAAACAAAATACCTAGTTTGAGTAGAGGAAACACCGCAAATGATTCTGTTAAAGCTAGTTGATCGATTGCGAAGAGGAAAAGAAATCCTTGGATTGAGGAGAGAATGTTGGAATTTCAATTGCTTTCTATAGAAATTGGTTCTAGGAGACGAATTCAAAAGGTGCGATACACGCAGAGAATCCATTTCTGTACAAGACACAGGAGAAAGAGAGCCAGGAAGAATGAACAAGAAGAAGAAGCCTCTTGGCTATAACTGTAGTTAGCTATGGCTGTTGATGGCACTGAAGGAATGAACACTAACGGTTTATCGATTTTCGTGTCATGCCACGTGCTGTGTAGCGAAGCTCGCATATTCCAAACACGGATCTATAACAAATAAATATCTTGCGTTCCTCCATTGCCTTTGGCTTCCCACTTTATTATCTGCTCCGTCCACGTTCATTTGTCTTCATTGAATTGAATAATTGTAAATATAATTTATACCACTTGGTTTTTAAGGAAAAAATCCAATTAGTTTAATTTATTTTTTTTAAAAGAAAAAAATAAAAAAACAATTCCATATCTAAATTTTTAATTGGACTCAATTAAACCCAATTTATACAAAAAAAAAAAAATCTTTCAGAAATATAATTCATTAATAATAAAATCAAGTATAAAAATTATTCAATTAGACCAGACATAGAACTTTCGTTGATCCTTCGACAATAAAAAAAATTATTTATATTCTTTTGAATAATAAAACCAAAACTAAAAGAAACGATATTGAATTTTTCCGCTTGAAAATAACTTTGACCGATATAAATCTTTAAAATAGCAGTTATCCTTTAATTGACTTGCACGACAAAATAATTTCTCTGGATCTTCTATAATTGGATTGCTTTTCCAAAAACTTGTTGCGTATGATGTGCATGGATGAGTTCAAACCACTATGCATTAATAACATCAATGGAGGAACGGCCGCACTACTAGACTCCATCAATAAAACAAGATCCAATTTCTCCAACAAAATAAAATCAAATATCAAACCTTTTAAGAACAAACCTTCGTAAAGAATAAACTAAACCCCTCACAGAAGAAGGGATAAAAGAACTCCAAATATGGAGACAAAGAAACAATAATAAAAAAAAACAAAGAAAAAAACAGATATATTAAAAGAAAATAGAACCAAGTTTATTAAAAACAAATAAAAGATTAAGAGCGAGAATAAAAGAAAAGTAGGAGGCTACCCCTGATTAACAACGGTAGCCCAAAACAAAAGGGTTCGATAAACTAAAGAGAAAAGAGGAAGAGAGAAACCTTAATCTAGTACCCACTCAAAAAAAAAAAAAAAACCATCTTTTATTCTTTTTATTTTTCAACGGTAAGATATATTTAATAATATTTTAAAAAACATAAGATTAAACAAATAAAAAAGAATCCAGTGAATTTTTTATTTTTTTGCTTAGTTTGATTCAGGATAATTTATTTTTTAAGAAGAAATTCAATTTTTGGGGAATTTTTTTCAGAGGAAGTTGAAGTATGTGACTTTGACTTATTTGGTTTGATTCAGGATAAATTATTTTTTAAGAAGAAATACTTATTAAAATTAAAAGGGAAAATGATAACTTTGATACTTGAACTTTGTGTTTTTTTTCCATTTGGTGTCTCGTCGAAAAAAAGGTTGGAAGTTAATTCTAGTATAGTGTTAAAGAAATAGGCTAGCGAGAATTGATATACCGGTGATCGAAGGTGTTTGGAGATTCAATTTAAAGATGTTGGGACAGGAAGAAGAAAGAATTGAGGTTGTAGAGGTTGAAGAAGATGGATATTCTATTCATTGTAAACAAGAAATGAGAGGGCTAATGGAGGTTTCGTCATTCTAAACAGGTACCTTCGTTGTCGCTTTATTCTAGCCTTGCTATTTGGTTTTCTAGAAAATTATAGAAATTGAAAGAGAAAATGGATTTTTTTTTCCTCCCTGTTGTTAATTCTAAACAACTCCAAAATGTCTTTGAACTTAATTATGTGTTTATATAATTTGATGCATATAGTGAAAGATCTCAATTTATATTTCATGATGATATAATTTCATTGAATAATCACCAAACATGTAGCCAAGATCCTTCTTGCTCACTGAGTAGGTGAAGAAGCTAGTGATATGGTATTCAAGTATTACTCATGTGCAATATCTATTCCTTGTTTTGCCATTTGGGACCGAATAAAAAAAAATCTTGCCTTAGTTATGGTGCTTGTTTTGGTTTAGTTTGGCTTGGATTTAGTTTGTTCTGGTTTTTGTTTGCATTCATAGTCTGGAAGGACATACACAGACTTTACCAGGTGAGTATGTTGAAGCTATCACTTAGTAGAAATTTGAAGTCCAGAGGCTTTAAGGTTCTTTTACGTCGTAATTAAATGAAAAAAAGAGGGATCATGGCAAGAAATCACTGCAAATCATGTGATTATATAAAGTGCGCTTAGTTATTTTCATGTCAGCTACTGGCTATTAAGAAACAAGTCTATCTTTGCTGACTCAGCATTCAACCACTTGATTGCAAATTAACACAAATATAGGCACTCGATTGATAAAATTTCCCAACGATATACTAAAATAGAAAAAAACATAAAGTTCAGACACCAAAGTTAATATTTTTCCAAATTAAAATGATATGAGTACCCTTGCTAACTATATGCTTAACTAATCAAGAAAAAGCTAGGAGGAAAGGCAAAATAAATAATCCAAATTTTGTTCAACTGTGATTGAGATAATTCGAACTCGAAACCTCTCACTCCTCACATAAGTGAGAAGACCAATCAAACCACTATTTAATTGGCTGGGTCAATGGTTCAATTAGTAGGTCATAAAAAATATTAATAATATACATTAATTAAATAATTAATTATAATCTAAAAATAATTACAAAATAACAAAAAAAATTAAAGGTATCATAAAATGGTCCCGGTCAACCATATCTGTGTAGTTTGACCGGTTTAATAGGTTAACCAGTGTAACCCAATTTTCTTCCTTAAATGGTTCAAAAGCAAAACCAATATGGTTTTGAGTCTAATTCATCGATTTTATGAATTGAGCCATTAATGATTATATTCAACTTAATTTCACCAAGGTTCCTCGACTATATTATGCACTATCACAGCCCTCGAATTCAATTTATAACAGTAAAATTTCTTAACTCCGATTTATGTGACGAGAAATTCCCTTTTACTTAATTTCTAATGAGATAGTTGTTGGAAAGCTGACGCGTCGCGCCAACGTAGCTATTTTTTTTGTGTCTTTAAGGCTACATAAGCCTGGAAAAGTGTGAAATTGCTCTTATAATTTTTCTCTCTCATGTCTATTATTTCCCAGAAAATGTGTTCTGTGCTATTCTCTCTTCCTTAATTTTTCTTTCCTCCAGCCATTACTTTCTCTTTCCTATATGAAAAGCGATCCATTATCCCTATTTTTTCATCATCAACTAAAAGATGAAAAATTTCAGAAGACTGAAAAAATAATGAAAAAACATAAAGAAATGTAAAAGTGATGTGCAATTACTGTCATCTTGGTTAAGAGGATATTTGAGAAATGTGTTTGTTGGAATAGAGATTGACCTAAATCAAGGAGAAGAATGGGAAAAGATCAATAGAAAGAGTATGTTTTAAAATGTGAAAGCATTAGAATATATACAATTTCAAAATAGGCCAATTATTGTTAATTATTATATCGAATATCATGTATCTTTTGTGATTTGTGATTTGTGATTTTTGACAAAATTAAGCAACTATCATGTAATTTATATGTCAGCAACGTGCAATCGGTATTGGAACACTATAGTGACCAAAGAATGGCAAAGTGTGAAACCTCTGAATCTTGAGACCATCTAGTTTGTGACTAGAAGAACTGTAATATATGTTTATTAAGTATTGTACAGTCATTGTCTGCACCTATCGTGCATTGCCTAATTGAAATACGTGCTTCAAATGAAAGGAGAAATGGTTGGTTTAGAGAAAAATCAATGATGAAACTGACCCATTACTCCAGGCCACCATGTATGTAGCTTCACTTTGTTTTCAAGAGACTTATTAATGAGGTCCTAGCCAATCAAACAAGTACTCTTATAATCAATAAGGAGAATCTAGCAAAGAACATACAATTATGGAAGTAACCGTCAATCCCTAAACCCCTAAGTACTCTTGAAGAGAGAAAGAAATGAATTTAAAACAAGAAAACAGAAACTTACCTTCAAGTACTCTTGAAAACAAATCTGAAATTCTGGAAGTAACCTTGTCAATCCCTTAAACCACCTTAAGACTCTTGAAGAGAGAAAGAAATGAATTTAAAACAAAGAAAAACAGAAAACTTACCTGTCAAGTACTCTTGAAAACAAAATCTGAAATTCAAAGAAATGAATTTAAAACAAGAAAACAGAAACTTACCTTCAAGTACTCTTGAAAACAAATCTGAAATTCTTAATGCAATTAATCTTGTAGAACTTACAATCTTAATTACTAATGAAAGTTAATTTGCGTTCATTCAATGAAGAACTCGGCTTCCTTTGAAAGAAAGAATAAAATCACGTTTTTGATTAATTATGCTTGATTGCCTTCAAATTAAGCAACAACAAGTATTAATACTCCTAAAACTAAACCTAATTAGCCTTTAATCAGACTAGTCTAGGCCTAACCCAATATAACCCATATGGGCTTAATTAAATACAAAGCCCAAGCTAACTAATTAAAACAGCCTAACTTAAATATTAACTAATCTAGGGCCGGTTCAACTTTGAAATATAAGTTCAACCAACCTTACATTAAATAACTAGGCCCACTATAAAACAAACTAAACAAAATAGAATAGATGGGCCCACAGGCCTTACACGCCCCATACTTAGGCTTACAATGAAAGAACATTCTTCTAAATTTGCCTAAGTATAAAACATCTACAATACATCAATGGGCAGCCTCTTTACACGCCTCAAGCATCAAAATAAACTTAGGTGCTTCTTCAAGTTCAATCCCACATCTTGCAATGTTATGATCTTGAAGCTCCAATGTGACTTATTCTTAAACAAATGCATCCAAGGCTGATTGTAGCTTAGTTGCACGAGCTCTTGTGATTGGCCCAACAGGTAGAGCTAAAGGATCCCTCACCTTGCTTCCTTGATCCGTATCACTTATCGACCAAGAAATTCTCTTCCCTTTCTTTTTTTTTTTTTTAACCAAGCATTACTCCAGGTTATGGTGCTCTCCAAATTCTATCAAAAGATCATGTACGAGAAAATCCTCGAGAAAGCCCTTCCCAATTCGATCTATATTTAGACTTACGAAAATTGGATTGATTCATTACGAGCAATAATCATTGGTGTTGCTGCTACATCACTCCATACCACGATGGACTCTACTTCTTTGATATTACTTTTCCATTTGACCTAAAAATTTTGTTATTTTTTCCTTTAAAATTTTATCTTTTTCTTACTTTGATCCAATTCTTGGAGAATATTATTATTCAATGAACAAAACTAGAGCAAGACACCTATGGACACCATCCAAATTCTTAAAATTACTTGGAGTTCCTTGTAAAATCAAGTATTTATGAACAAGATTGTGCTTAACCACTAGAAATGGCGGAGCTATAAAAAATGCACATAGGGGTTGGGGAGAGCATGAGAGAGAACGAGTTTAAACCTTAAGAGAGAGAATGGGGCAACACATTTTTTAAGAATAAATAGGTAAGAGAGAGAAAAAATTATTTGAGAAGTTTCATAATTTTTTAGGTTGACGTGGCATAAACCACAAAAAGAATACCTGAGTTGGCTCGCCACATCATCTTTATAGCGTCTCCTCCCTAAAAATCAAGTAGAAGTGAATTTCTCGTTACATAAACTGGAGTTTAGAAATTTTACTGTCAAAAATTGAATTTGAAAGAATGTGATGTGATAGTGCTTATAGTTAACGAACGTCGAATGAAATTAAGCCAATTATGGTCATGCATGTTAATATTGCTTTGCTTGATATTGATGGCGACAAGCACCTATGACCATAAAATAGGATAAGATATTAACTAGTGACTAAGAAAATCTAACCTCAAGTAAAATTTTATCTCTTTCATCTTCATGCACAATGTTTCTATAAAAAAAAAAGATTTTGAAAATCATCTTTTGTAGCATATATTTGCATCTTTAAATTTGTATCCAACACATAATTGATTCAACTTTGTTATTGATTTAATGTTGTATTTGGTGGATCGAATGGAATGTAACATAATATAATTATTTTAGTTTTATCTTTGATTTTTCCCTCTTGCCATATATAAGAGTGCTGCTTTTTTTTCTCTTTTTATGTCAATATTATCAAATACTTTTATTATTTTAAAATAGAAAAATTATTTTTTTTATTAGATTTTGATTTAAGCGATCAAAAATAAAAAATTTAGTTATAAAATTGATAAAAAAATCTTTGAGACCTAATTGGACTTCTTTAAAAATCATAGTACCAAAGTTGCATTTTATTAAGATGAATGAATATAAAATATCTAGTCTCCATTTGTATCGCGACCCATTTCCATGGATCTAATGGGCATTAGGACTTAAATAAGCACAAAATGTCTGAAATTTGTAATAAGTCTAACATATGACCTATAATGTCTTTAATTCTTAAAATTCTAAGACCTACTTCACAAAGTATAATGTAATTCATTCTACATATGGGCCCTAAACAAAGTCCATAACAAATAATTAGTTTCAATATAATCAACCTCCTAAATAGATGTAGAATAAAACCCTCATAATCTCCATTTATACTAGTTTAATCCAAAAATAAATATCTTAGTGATACTGTAATTGTAGAATTCTAAAATCAGATAAATATTTAATGTCATAAGTAGTACATAATTTGAAATTTTAAATGCTAGATATAGGAAATAATAAAATGATATGATGGCTTTATTAGTTATTTTATTTATTCATATTATATTAGTCTCATCTCCTTGGAGTACCTCGATTCTATTTAGCAGGATCTTACGTAAGACTTTATATTTATTCTTAGTTAGATTTAGGTTTAATTTAGTATTTGTGACTTCACATATACCCTTTTAATATTCAACATTGTAAAAATATTCAGATTATTGATATTATGAACTTTCTTTTTTTAAAAAAAAGGAACATTGAAATTTATAAATCACTGCAACAAGTCAGCTAATAATAGAGACAAACAGTGAGGTGGGATATCTTCCACCCAAATGAGCTCCTCTTTTACTTGAGAGTGAGCAACATAGTTGCCTTTCGTACTAACATGGCTAAACACAAAATGAGTGAGCTAAGTTATTAAGACTCACAGCATCAGAAGGCGAGTACCAAACTCATTAGTAGGAACGTTGTGTGCTTTTAAGCCAGATATGATTTCCATGCAGTCCGTCTCAAAATGTAGTCGGGTGAAGCTTAACTCGACAACAAGTTCGAGGCTATAGATGGCTGCTTCAATTTTTGCTTCAGTCGGAGGAACAGTGAGGTTTGTGCATCTAGCTGCTGCTGCCATAACCTGTCCATCATGGTTTTGGAAAGTCAGACCTGCACTACATAACTGATTTTCCTTTACACTTGCATTAGAGTTTAGTTTTAAAAATCCAACATTAGTGCCTACCAATTAGTACATTGAATCTACGGCTGAACATCGGCTGGCTGTTACTATGGCAAACCAACATATACAGAAAATCATGAAATAAATTAAAAGCAGACTGTACAATCTCAACATTAGAAAGCTTTTTTTGTTGATACAGCCATGAGTTCCTCGATTGCCATAATGCCCAAGCTATCATAAGAACTAACTGAAGCTACTCCCGACGGAGGGATTCCATTAACTGCACAAACCAGTTAAGCCAAGATAGAGAAATAACGGAAGTGTCAAACGCAGGGGCGACAGACGCCGAACCCTTATCGTTGTAGAACAATGAGGAAAATATGCTCGAAGGATTTAGCCTCTTCACCATAGGTACCACAAATAGGGTCTGAGACTACACCTCTCCTGCAAAGCAAAATTTTTTTGTTGGCAAGACATTTGAGAGAAGGCGATGACTGAAGATGCCTATATTTGCATTAACAAATCAGGAAGGGATATCTTCCATCTGGGATTGAAGTGCAAAAAAATATGCAAATAAAATTGTAAATAATTCATTCATATAAAAGTTTCAAACCAGCACATCACTCTCCCTAAAGGAAGTGATGGGAATTTTAAAGATAGCGAGTGCCTTTATGTCACTGATATTCTCTTGGATCACGTCTTACCTCCAGCTAACAGATTCATGATCAATCAATTTAAAAATGCAAGTTCCTGATTTCGATAAAGATGAGGCTGAAAGAACCCGATTCTGAGGCAGTGATGGGACCCGTTGCTCCTCTAAAACACGAATCCTTGCTCCATTGTGCACTATTAACAGTCAACAGCCTCATCTTGATACCAAATGTGTGAGTTGATGGAGTGATAAGGAATTCCACAAATCATGGAGTGATAAGGATGATAATAATCACATAAATGTCAAAGGCCACATGGTTGGTGATAAAGATATCCAAAGAGTAACAAATTTCTACGTAATTGGTAGTTCAATAGATGAAGGGTAAACTCCAACTGATTGACCGTTATATCTGATATTTTTAATCAATGGTTTATTGCTGAATTAGAGGAGATCTTAATCTTTTTTTGTTTAACAGCCATATCTGTAATCTTTTTCATTCTTATTTTGTGCAACAACCATATCTATAATAGCCTATATATAGCTAGCTTTTTAAGAAGCTGGATGTTAGAAGAGTAACCATTCTTTAAAATAATAGTCATTTTGTCTGCTATAATTCTTTTTTTCTTCGTGGTATCAGAGTAGGAACGTTCCTGTCTTCTTTTTTTTCCATGACTTCATTATGTGTGAATGTTGGAAATTTCGTCACCTTAAAGCTCACCCAATCAAATTATCCATTATGGACAGAACAAATTCCAAGATTAGCAGAAATCCAAGATTTTGTTAGTCATCTCATCAATGAAACCCTAGCTCCATCAAAACTTACTACTCTAGATCCAAATGCCATAGAAAACACGATACAACAACTCATAAAAGAATTCATTGGTTGGCAAAAGTTATCATCTTCTTTAAGGTTGGATCATCGGCACTCTCTCTGAAGAGACTCTCATACTTGTCATTGGTTTAGATACAATATATGCAATCTGGGAAGCACTGAAAGATGCTTATGCACAGGATTCTCAAGAGGGAGTATTTATGCTACGACAACAACTAACTTATCTTCGCAAGCATGATAACAAAACCATTGGAGATCACACATGCATCTTTAAGGGCTTGTGTGATAATCTTGCTGCCATTGCGAAACCTGTACGAAACAAAGAAAAAGTCTTCTATCTTCTTACAAGTCTTGGACATTAGTAAGAAACCTTTACAATAATGACACCGAAACCTCCAAGACCAACCTATTTTGAGCTGATTTCACAATTACAAAATTTTGATCAGCGTCGTAATTGGTTTTCAAACCAAACAGATGCATCTTTTTTCTTAACTCACCCCACACTTAACCTTTTATGGGCAACAGAAACAATCTCAAAGTACTCCTTCAAGGAATTGCAAAAGTACCTTCACCTCCTCTGGTCATGGGGTTTCAGGCACAATAGCCACGAAACCAAAACTAAAGTTTTCTACACAACCCAACATTAGCTGCATAACAACGAAGACCACCTCTAGGTAAACGACGCATGACAGTCGTAGAGGGAGATCTGTATCAAAATGAAATATGTTAATTTAGTGGGAATTCAGGCCATATTCCCAAAATTTATTAGTGGATACCGAAACAGATGACTCAACGTGATTCAATTCCATAAGCTCTTGCTGCCCTCACCTTAGACAACACCATTGCTAACACAGAATGGACTGCTGATACAGGAGCTTCCCATCACATGACAGGTAAGCCCAACATGTTGACTAATATTCATAAAATTCTTGGTCTATTCTCTCATAATTGGAGATTGCTCTTTTCTACCTGGAATAGGTATTGGTACTTCATATGTTAAACAGAAAAAGACTTTGCCTCTTCATGATGTTCTTTTAGTTCCAAAGCTAAAAAAAAATTTACTTTCGATAGTCAATTAACCTCTCGATTCCCTGTTAACTGTGAATTTTCTAATGTTGATTTTTATGTCAAGGAATGAAAAACAGGACACCCCTTAATAACAAGAAAAGGAAGCATAACCTGTATGTTTTATCTGATACACCAGAAGCTGATAAATATTGACAGCAAAGTATTATGAGAAATAATGGAATGAATACTTGATTGACTTGTGTAATTCATTATTACATCAGACTCTTTAAATAGAAGAAAATCAATAACAAACTTAAACATGGCTCCTAAACATAAGCAACGTCACTTGACCACAAAGCCCACTAACACCAATAGCCTAAAGAGTAGGGATTAAATTATTATTGACTCCTAAATAAAAGCAACAAACAATTAAACTTAAAACCATTGTTCTGAAAACCGGATCACACCGACCGGTTCGACTGGGAGCCGGACTATGGTTTGATCGGGTCGCACTAGAGAATTGGGCATCTAAAAAACCAATATGAACTAGTAAAAATTGGATGAAAACCAACTAAAAATCAACGAACCAAACCATTTATAGATAGTTTCGATTTGATTTTTGAATTTTTCCATAAAATGTGGATTTTTTAAAAATTTTGGGTCTCTTAAAACTTGGGCCCACTGATTTTTAAATTTTTGGGCCTCTTTATTTGTAAATCCAAAGTACTATAATGTTAATTAAAACAATTAAATTCCTTAACTTTAACCACATATGAAAAATGATAATATATTTTATGGTAATTAATTAATTTTTTAATATTAAATTTATTCATATACTGTTATTTTTATTTAAAATTATTTATTTTTTATTCTTTTTGTAAACGCCAAATTTGAAACTGTTTTTTTCTTTGAGATCAAAAATTTTTTTTAAACCTATATTTTAAATTTTATTTAATAAAATATTTATGATTTAGTGAACCCCTACCTTCATCGATTTACTTACCGGTCCGGTTCTCAGAACATTGCTTACAACAGGTTTGATAAGTCACGACTTCTACTCAAAGACACATTGCCAATAGAAGCACACTTCTCTCATCATTTCAAATTTGGCACTATAGATATTTGGCATCAACAATTAGGATATCCTCAAGCTTCAACTATTCAGTTATTAAAAAAAAAAAAAAAAGATTCATTGATGTTATCGATCCTTCACGGCCTCAACATTTATGTGATAGTTGTCAATTAGGAAAACTTAGCAAACTTCCTTTCGTTTCTTTTGAAAAGTCTAGTTCTAGTATTTTTTATAAGATTCATTGTGATTTGTGGGAAACTGCTCCTATATTATCTACCGACAAGTTTAAATTCTACGTATGTTCAGTTGATGACTTTTCAAAGTATACTTGGATTATTCCCCTGAAACATAAATCTAATTTTTTTTCCTGCCTATTTAGGTTTTGAACAATATGTCTTAAGATAGTTTAATAAAAAAATAAAGATATTCCATGCAGATGGTGGTGGATAATTTGTCAATTCTACGTTGTCATTATATTTTCTTTTGACAGGTATTCTACATCAAATTTTATGGCTCTATACTCCGGAGCAAACATGTATGGTTAAGAGGAGGCATCGAACTATACGCGAGAGGTATAGCAATGTTATTTCATAGTCATGCACTCTTTATTGATGGGTTAAAGCATTTACCACAGCAGTATTTCTTCTTAACAGGTTACCATCTTCATCCTTTCATTTTGACACTCCATACTTTAAATTACATGGCACTCATCCTAACTACACATCAATTCGCATCTTTGGTTCTAAATGTTTTCCGTATACCTGGGATACAAGACATTATAAATTTGATCCGAAAGTTGTCTTGTGTATTTTTGTAGGATATAGTGAAAAACATAAAGGTTACAAATGTTTCCATCCTTTCGCTAAAAAATTTTTTATTTCTCTCAATGTTGTTTTTGACAAAATGATTTTTCCCTTTAAGTCTTTATCTGTTCCTTCTATTGTCTCACATGCTCTCAATATTTTCAATTCTTGGTTGCCTTCTTCTAACACCCCTCTTAATTCAGGTACACCTTTGCAATTACTTACTTCACCAAATTCTATTCCTTTACCGTTAGTTGATGACTTACAATCTGCGACCGATTTTGCAACAGATTCACCCCGTGATATACCTGTGATAGACACTTTTGGGACGGATCTTTCTTCTCCTACCTCTACCAAACACAGTCTTCTTGCATAACACACTGACTTACCCTCTAATGACCATGGCTCTCCTCCTGTGTCCCCTCCCTCGAACCCATTGTGTTCTCATAACGCACCTCTTATTCATCCTATGGTGACTAGATCCAAACTTGGCATTATTAAGCCAAATCCTCATTATGCCTGAACAATAGCTTCATCTTCTACTATTCATCGTGAACCGAAGAACATTAAATTTGCCCTCTCATATCCTGTATGGAAGGTCACTATGCTTGATGAAGTTGCTACACGACACTAGAATAGAACTTAGCGGTTAGTTCCCTGCACTTCGAATATGCATGTAATAGGATCCAAATGGGTTTTTAAGTCTAAGCTCAAACTTGATAGTACGTTGGATTGTCTCAAGGCTCGTCTCGTTGCCAAAGGCTATCTTCAACATGATGGTATTAACTACACAGAAACTTCTCTCCTGTCATAAAACCGGATGCAATTTGTTTAGTCTTAACTATTGCTCTTGTAAAACATTGGCCCATTCGTCAACTCGACATCAAGAATGCCTTTTTACATGGAAACACCGTTGAAGACATTTATATGGAACAACCACTGGGTATGACTGACCCATAAAATCGTTTACAAGTCTGTAAACTCCAACGTGCTCTGTATGGACTCAAACAAGCACCTCGTGCTTGGTTTGATAGCCTCAGCAAATTCCTTATCTCATATAGTTTCTTTTGTAGTTTGGCTAATCCGTCTCTCTTTATTTCTCATTCTGCTAACAGTTTACTTATTTTACTTCTCTATGTTGATCATATGCTTTTTCCAGGATCCCCATGGAAATTATTACCTCTTTTATTCAGATTTTAAGCAGTGAGTTCGCTATGAAGGATTTGGGTCCGGTGCATTATTTTTTTGGCATTGAGATTTCGACTACATTAGTGGGCTACATCTATCTCAGTCTCATTGTGCACTTACCATTCTTAAACAGTCTCATATGCTTCATTGTCATCCCATGCCTACATCTCTAGAGGTTAAATCCAATTTTGTTGCTGATACTACTCTTAATGATCCCAATCATTTTCGCAAAATTGTTGGTGCTCTCTCGACCATCAAATCAATTCTTGATACCTGACTAGTCATTTTCGAGCTTAAATCAGTGCTTTATATCTGACCATCAATTTTGTCTTCCATGCATGGAGTAAACATATCAAACTGGATTACCATTACGTACTTGAACGAGTTGCTCTTGGATTACTTATCACTAAACATGTGTCCTTTTATGCATAGGTTGTTGATATATTTACTAAAACCTGCCCCCAAGGCTATCATTGCTTTTTTCGTAGCAAACTATGCCTTCAGCCCCGACTCAGTTTGCGGGGGATATTAACACTCAACATCCTCTTCTTGATTGTGAGTTCATGGAGTGATAATCCCACTAATCATGGAGTGATAAGGATGATAATACTCACAAAAATATCAAAGGCCATATGGTTGTTGACAAAGATATCCAAAGAGTAACAAATTCCTATGTAATTGGAAGTTCAATAGGTAAATGGGAAACTCCAACTGGTTGATTGCTATATCTAATATTTTTTATCAATGGTTTATTGTTGAATTAGAGGATATCATAATCTTTTTTATTCTAATTTATGTAACAACCATATCCATAATCTTTTTCATTCTTATTTTGTGCAACAACCATATCTATAATAGCTTATATATAGCTAGCTTTCTAAGAAGCTGGATGTGAGAAAATTAACCATTCTTTAAAATAATAAAGTCATTTTGTCTACTACAATTCTTTTTTTCTTTACTCATGAGCCATCTAGATCCTTGATCAATTAATGGATGGGCTTTAAAAATGCTTTGCCAGGTGAAGCTTGCCTTATAACCGGACTTGGATGTGATAAAAGATCTGTTAGGAAAATATTTTGCTTTCAAGAATTTGAATAATAAGGAAGACTCATCTGCAGCTAAATATTATGAAATTTCTTTAATAAAGCTGTGTCTGCTTTATTTATCTTAAGGTTCTGGATTGAATCTTTTTTATTTAAGATCTTGGATTAGATCTTGGTTGCTATTAAAGGTTTGATCATGTGTCGATTCTTTTCTATGCTACTCGCTATGTTAGGTTGTATCAGGTGGCAATCAATCTCACGATGGAAATTAATGGTTATAAGATGTTTGGAGAGCAATCGATAAACAACAGCTATCTTCTTGTAATATGGAGCGCCAACTACAAGAGATTCAAATCCAATTGTGCACCTTGTTAAGAGGTGGAGATGAAAATAAAAACAGCATAATTGAAAAGCTGGAGGAGTTTACCATGACAAAGATATTGAAGATCATATCTTTCTAAATCCTAGACAAGCTAATAATCAAAACGATTATAGTGATGATGAAGAAGACATGATTTATGCATCACAGAAACATCATGGAAGATTCAATAGAGTCTACCAAGACATCCCTACTTTTATCGATGACATCGACGTTGAAGGTTTCTTAGATTAATTGGCTGAGGTTTATTAATATGTTAAATAATACCTTTTTGAATCTTATCAAAATTTCTCACAAGGAACCTGAAGCGTATATGAGTATACATTTGAATCTTTGAGATTAGCGACAATAAATCACTTAGCTGAAAAATGATAATCAATAATCAGCAAGATAATTAAAGTGACTCGAATGTTTCATCCAAGATAAGATAAGTATTCAAATGGTCATGGGTGTTCAAGAGGCAAGAAATATAGCCTTAAAAGCGTAAATGACGATGTAAGGAAAGATTAGCCATGATTTCTATCATGGGCATGCTAAAGATGACAACCAAATAGGGATACTTCACAAGATGTTGATAATAAGAAGGGAGCAAGCAATAAAGTGAAAGCAAGAGTCCATGTCTTCAAGCCAGTTTTGAAGTCGGTTCATCGATTCTTCTAGTTGACCACCGGGTCGGATTGGGCTTAAGAACTATGTTTTTGTCCAATAGTGTGCACTAAGTGATCCTAAGCTTTTGATGATTCTTGTAATAAATAGTTTTGTATTTACAATTCAAACCATAATTGCAATTTAGGATGTCAGTACAAAAGGTCACAATTCGGGTAATTCACACATATCAAAAATAGATGAAATTGAAATAAGATGTAAACTTTAAGGTATTTTAATATACTAGGGCTATAAATCTATGGCCATATTTTTCAAACCACTATAGTAGAATCCTTTGCAATTTCACATTTAACAATGGAAAAATTATAATTTTGTCCCTATAGTTTGCCATTAATAATAACTTTGTCCTTGTATTTTTAAAAATACACTA
The DNA here is from genome assembly GCF_014843425.1 of Jatropha curcas. Next base: position 1,323,672 of record NW_023590806.1, read on the forward strand.
TGATATCCCTAATGTTTAATTCCATTACATTATTTTATCTTTTCGTCCAAATTTATTCATTTTTTTATGGAAGTCACTATAGAAAGTGTTAGTCAGATGAGAGAGAACATAAATTCTCCCCAAAACACCCTTATGTTTAAGTATATTAGCAATCATAGCTGCCTCCAACACCACCGTTCATGGTGGTTTCGCCATCCAGTTCCATAGCCGGAACTGGTGAAGGGAAAATGGTTGCACGAGGGTGGGAAATCAATCGATGCTTGCCCGTAAAGCTAGAACCACCGGAAATGGCGTGAATCGCTGAAAATCGATGATCAAGAGCTGTTACGAAAAACTGCTCTGATTTGCGTCAACGAAGGCTCTTTTTGCCTGAGAGGAGGTTGGAAACTTGACTAGCAACACGAGGTGAGTCGATCACCTCCTTCCTTCGTCAGTTTGGTGGTCGGAATTGGGTATGGAAGAGAGAGGCATGCTCGCTCAACGGAGAGGGAGAGGGAGAGAGAGAGCAAAAAAATTGTGTGTGCTGAGGGCCAATATTGTCTTTTCCTATATTTTTAACTGCTAAACTGGATGGAAGGATAAACTAATGTAACGGGGCAAACATTAGGGATATCGTAGTGTATTTGTAAAAATACAAAGACAAAGTTATTATTTATACCAAACTATAAGGACAAAATTATAATTTTCTCTTTAACAAGAGGTTTCAATTGGAGTCCAAAAGCACCCATTTTGATTAAATTTTATGCAATTTTTTTTGTTTTTATAAAAATGAAAAAAACTCTTAGACCTCCTATATGAGTATGAAATTAGAAATGAGGATATGAATACTTTTTAATTGGAAGATAAAAAATAATAACAAGTTAGTTTTCCTTAGATGGTCAAAAGTGATTCGCTTGGTTTAAAAGTGAAATTATATAAAGATGAATCAATATATCAAATATGTAAATGTCACACCTTACCTTACTGTAAGACATGGCATGTCGCCCGTAATATACTTAATAAGCACTTAAGTCTTATAAATGCTTACTAAGTATACTTACTAAGTATACTACAAGGACTTAATATTGTTGGATTCATTCATTTATATTCTTGTTAGAAAAGTAGATTTACTTATTAAATGTAAAACTCCTTTTTTGGTTCTTTCCACTGTTATAAAGAAATGTCTAATTACTAAACATATGAAACATAAACTTCCATTAAGCTCAATATGATATTCTTAACATCCAATGTATATTAGCAAAAACATAAAATGGTTTCCATAACCCATAAAATGCCCATGGATGGTTTAATTACATACTGAAATCTTTCAAACCTTAGATACATAATAGATATTCATACAATCATAATTTACCATGTATCTGCTCAAATATAACATAGATGTTCTGTTTAATGGTTTAAATACATCATACATATTTTCAAAAAAGTCAATATACAATTAGCTACATCAGTAGGCATACTATCTAAATCAAACAAAAACGATCTTCCTCCTAGTTCTTTTTCCTTGCCCTTTTTTCCTGCGATTGCACAAAGCAACTTATCGCTAAGCATTTTGCTTAGTGGTGTCCTATTATAAACAAAACACAAATTTATCAAATCAAAACTCTTTATATGAAATAATGAAGCATAATTCATAAACCCACCATGTTAAAGGAAATAAGAAAAAAAAATACCATTTTTAAATTCATAAATTCATAATGTAGATTTTTTACAGCTTTTATAGAATCAATTCGGAGGGCCATCAGTGTCTTAATGTTGCACATCTAGGAACCTGCTATCTACAACCTTCAATCTGTGATATGATTTCAATAAGAAGAGGGAGCAATCTACAACCTCAACATGGAGGGAGGAATTTCATATCAATCATAAATATTCATCTAGTGATGATATCCATATTTCAATCGATTCGTAATATTCAACTTCAACAAATGAAGTGATATTCGGGGTAATAACCATGTCTATATCAGCTGTAAGGACTTTTTAAAACCATTCCTTCATGTACTAATATTAAAATCAACTGTGGGCAAACATTTCATTTCACAACACTACTTAAAATTCATTTAGTTACGGCCCACCCCTCATACTACAAAAATCAATGGCCAACATCCTCTCATTTCAAGGTATTAAGAATTCAAATAAAATTCATTACATATTGTCATTAGTCGTATGCTTTTCCAAAAATAAGCTTTGTTTCTTTAAAAACATGTGAAATCATTAATACTTTTTATAATTATGATTCATAAAGTAAATCCATTGAAAATAATTGTGCAAAAATCAATTCTTCATTCTTGTTTAAATAAAAAGTAGGAAAGGCATAGTACACAACCTGAGCGTAGAAGGCTTCCCCTAGCCTTTTTCCTCTATCAACCACCCTCTCCTCAAACTCCCTTTCTCTTTCAGAAGCTTGTAGCATGAGATTAATTACTGAATTAACTTCATACTACACAATATAGGAATGCATTAAGCATTTGAAACACTATGCTTTTTCTATAGGAATGCAAATTAAAGGCATTAGAAATGTTTGTGTCATGCTTTTCTTTCACTTTTCCTCTATGCTTTGTCCAAGTGTCATATGACCTTTAGTTTCAGGATGAAACCACTTCATTATCCAACACTTAACACATCCTAGAAAACATACTTACTAACAATTAAAACAATAGAAGTCAATGGCATGCTAAATTTCATTCAATGTTTATGAAATGCAGAATTCAGCAATAATTGAGCAGCTTGCATTCCGTGGCTATATCTTACCATTCCTCATTATTCATTTGGCCTTGAAATTTTTACAGGCATGTTCCCAACATCTTAGGGTACTTTCCCTGTAAAATTCAATAATTTTTAAAGCTCATTTGCCTTGTAAAATGACATAATTATAGAATCTTGATTTCAAGTTTTTTCATGCTGAGCAGGCCTGCACTGATTTAATATAAACTCCATTTCCTTTTATCCAATGGCCGTTTCCCTTTTTAACACGGACATACCCAACCATCTCAGCCTATCTCATGCGATTAAAATTTCATGAATTTTAAAGTTCATTTTCTTAGTCAAATAGGGTATTCAATACAGAAAGCTGAAGTTCAAGACAGCCCAACTGTAATAGATTCCAACAATGATATGTTTGGCTTAAGCATTCTCAACTCACTTCCAGCACAAAATTCATGCAATTCAACTCTTCTATTACTTACTAAATCATAATATAAGATATATCAATATTCCCTAAGGTCATGGATATCCAAATACAAACTCAAAATCATCCATCTTGGTGAATTATGCAATTAGACTTTGAATTTCATACATAACTAGTTTCAAATCATCTTAAATCACCCTTTAAAATCACTTCTAAACACTTCATCTTCACCAAATCAGAATGAACAAGCAAGCACCTCACTTCAAAGTTCATGGAATTCAAAAATTAATCCATAGAAAAGAAGAGGAAGTGAAAGATAACTACCTTTTCTTAAAATTACTTGAAAATTTCCTTGATTTCACCTCCTTTTTGCTTGATTTTGTACTCAAAAACTCTCCTCCTCTCTTCTTGGAACGACTTTGGGCTGTAAAAAAATGGGTGGAAAAATGGCCATGGTTATCTCCATCTCTTCATTAATAATATATACTAAACATTATTAAAAAATTCCTTTCATGTCCTTTAAATGAAAATTGCACTATAATCCTCCCTTTTGTTTTTCCTTCATCCTTTGCACTCTAATCTTTTTAATCACTTTACTTTAGTTCCTATTAGGTATCAACCAGTGTATTTAATATTCTAACCCACTTAAGAAAAGTCATACTCAAATTACAATTTTTTCGGGCTTTCTTAGGTAAAATCGTGCTTTCTTCAAGAAGTCATTCCTCTTTAATCATTTTTGATTTCCTTTAATCTTCAAAAATTGATTTGTAATTTCACATTAATTACCATTTAATTAATATTCACATCCTCAAATATCTTAGTGTTTTCCCAATTTATTTCTAAGTTTCTTTTATTCGGATAACTAAATTTCATCGAAAAAGCTAGAATAGCAGGACTACAAGTTGAGGATATTACAACTTCTTTCCCTCCTTAAAGAAATCTTCATCTCGAAATTTTACCTGTTTATAGATCTCTGAATAATTGTGGATGTTGTCTTCTATATCTTCTTCACGTTCCCAAGTAGCCTCATTCTCTGGAGTGGCTTCTCCATACACCTTTAACTAAGGGGAAATCTGTTTATTCCGAAGTTGCTTAACTTTCCTTAGCTATGATAGCACTGGTTCTTCATCATATGTGAAGTCTCGATTAACTTCCATTGATCTACAGGCAATATATGTGGAAGGCGTCCGATCTTATATCTCCGAAGCATAGAAACATGGGGAAAACATTTATGAATCTTATCGAGTTCTGGTCGAAGGCTAACCTATATTGCCAATGGACAATCCTCTCAAGTATTTCATTAAGGTCCTATGAAGCGGGGACTCAATTTTCCCTTTCTACCAAATCTCATAACACGCTTCCAAGGGGAAACCTTAAGGAATTACTTTATCACCCACATTATACTCTATATCTCTTACTCTTTAGATCCACATATGACTTTTGTCTATCTGCAGCTGCTTTCAATCTTTCTTTTAAATTACTTTTGATTCTCTTCTGCTTTGTTGAAATAATTTCAGGGACCTAGCAATTCCTTTCACCAACTCATTCCCAACATAAGGGGTGCCTACATTTTCTACCATATAAAAGCTTCATATGGAGGCATTCGATACTGGTCTTGGTAACTGTTTTTATAAGCAAATTCCATCAAGGAAAATATTATATCCCAGCTACCTTCAAACTCAAGAACACAAGCTCGAAGCATTATCCTCCAATATTTGAATAATCCTCTCAGATGTGACCATTTGTTCTGGAGGATGGAATGCAGTACTTAAAATTCAACTAGTGCCCAGGGCTTTCTGTAAGCTAACCCAAAAATCTAGATGGAATCTTGGATCTCTATCAGAAACAATAGATACTTGGCACTCCATGTAGCTTAAATTATTTTCACCAATATATATTTCTGCCAATTTCTCTAACTATTAGTCTGATCTTTACAGGTAGGGAAATGAGCACTCTTCGTCAATCTATCCACCAATTAAACCCAAACTGCATCTGTTTCTCTGAGTCAGTGGAAAAGTCCCATTAGAAAATCCATAGTCACTCTTTCCCATTTTCCATTCTAGAATTCTGAAGTGGATTGATGTAATTCCTGCTTGGTACTTGATGTTCTGCCTTGACGTTGTTGACAAGTTAGACATTAGCTACAAATTTAGCAATACTTTCTTCATACCCAACCACCAATAGTTCCTCTTCAAATCCCTATACATCTTGGTCCCGCCTGATGCATAGCAAATGGAGACTCATGTGCTTCCTTTCAAGATTGAGATGTCCTCAAATTCTAAAATTCTGAAGGAACATATAACCCGTTCCCGAAATCGTAATTAACCCATTCTCTACTGCAGGAAATCTGTCGTTTACCATCTTGTGTCTCTGAAAGAATTCTTTTTGATATTCATCATCAGTCAATATTGTTGCTCTTAATCTGATCAACCAGTAGAGGGCTTAACCTGAAGATTAACTAACACCCAATTGGTTTTCTATCAGAAATCGTCTTCAAACTTCCATTAAATAGACCGTAGATCATGGACTAGAGATAAACTCTGTATTCTCAGGCTTAGCAAACAGTTCTTACGGCTCAGTGCATCTGCTACCACATTAGCTTTCCCTTGGCTGATAATCGATAATCACAGTCTATTAATTCCTTTTATCAACTCGAGCCATCTTCTCTGTCTCAAATTCAACTCCCTTTGATGTACCCAGATACTTCAAAACTTTTATGATCAGTGAAGATATTAGCATTTCTCACCATAAAGATAATGTCTTTTCATATTTTTCAATGCAAATTTACAATGGCTGCAATTTCCAAATCATGTGTAGGATTAATTCCTCTCATGTGCGTTTAAGTTGGCGGTGATGCATTAAGCAATAACATTTCTATCGCTGCAATTCAACACACAACCTTAATCCATTATGAGAAGCATCCTAAATAGTAAAACTCTGACCTCGAGTAGGTAAAGTCAAAACTGGAAGATTCAGTCAAACACTTCTTCAGCTTATCAAAACTCTCCATGACATTTATCTGTCCATTCAAATCTAACGTTTTCTTCGCAATAGTTTAGTAAGGGCAAACATGATAGAAAATCCCTTAACAACCTGCGATAATAGCCCAGCCAAACCAAAGAAACTACGAATCTCGGAAACATTCTTTTGGGTGGCTTCCAACTGGAAAATAGCCTCAATCGTACCAGGATCCATTTGGCAATACCCTCTTACAGATAAACAATATGGACCAAGAAAAGCAACTTGTGCTAACCAGAATTCACATTTACGGAAAACTTAGGGCATAAAGTTGTTTTTCTCGAAGAGTTTTTTGAAAAATCAATTCTTTAAGCTTATCATGGCTCTTCTATTATTCTTTGGAATATATCAGACTGTCATCATATAAAATTTCACAACAAACTGGGTCAAAAGGTAAGGTCTGAAGATCGTGTTATCAAAGCCATGAATGCTGCTGGGAGCAATTAGTTAATCTCGAATGGCATAACTTAGGGAAAACTCATAATGGGCCATAGCGAGACCTGAATGCGTTCTTAGGAATACTCTGGTCTTTAACTCTTGAGTTGACTGATACCCGATCTCAAATCTATCTTAGAGAATACAAGAAGCACCCCTTAAGCTGATCAAAGAGATCATCAATCCTTAGCAAAGGGATACTTATTCTTGACTGTTGCCTTATTCAAAACTGGCGTTTAATCCGATGCACAACCGTAAACTGCCATCTTTCTTCTTTACAAATAGCACTGCGAGCTCCCTCATGGTGACACACTAGGACGAATAAACCCTTTATCCAAGCAAACTCCTGTAATTGGGCTTTCAATTTCTTTTAATTCAGCAGGAGCCATCTGTAAGAGTTAATGGAGATCGGTTGAGTCCCTGTCATTAACCTCAATACTCAAAAAAAAAAAAAAAAAAATTTTCAACTTCCCTTTTCTGGAGGGCAATCCTGGTAACTCTTCTTGAAAACATCTAGGAAAGTCACACACAGTAGGAATGTCTTAAGATTAGGAGTTACCTACCCTTGTTGTCGACAATGTGAGGCTAGGTATGCCCTCACACCCCATGACGGATCAATTTCTGAGCTTAAAGTCTGCAGTTTGATCACAGATGAAGGAACATCTGTACTTCGCCCTGTATCACCACATCTACATTATTCTTAGCAGTTTAAATATATCTTCTTAAGATCACAATCAACCACTTGCCTGATATTTTTTTAACCAATCCATACCAAAATAACATCAAAATCTCTGAGGCGCATCTCAACTAAAATCAGAAAGGAATAACATGACCTTGGATCGATGAGTGGGCAATCATGATATAAATCTATTAAACAATAACCTCCTGCCCTAAAGGACTGATACAAGGCACATCATAACCCAATCTTCAAACAAGAACATATGCCATAACAAGAAATCCCAGCACTAATATAGAGTGAGATGATCCAGGGATCAAACAAAACATAAACATCATTGATTAAATAAAGGAAAATATTACCAGCCACTACATCAGCTGAATCGGCATCCTGCCTCTGCCTCATAAGCATAAATACTCTGGGTCCACCAATAGGCTCTGGTTGATTCACTATCCCCTGACTACCCGACCACGCTACCTCTACCCTCTGCCCCTACCTCTGCCTTGCAGACTTAGAAGATCCATAACGTAGCAGCTTGTCTTTTGAATCGGATCCCTCTGTGGCTGCATATGCCGCTAGTCATTTCTCGGTCTAGGGCAATCCCTTCACAAAGTGATCCAACCTTCGCCACAGTTAAAACATGCTCCTGTGGTCAACTTACACACTCCCATGATATCTACACAATGACACAACTACGAGTAACTGGAGGAGCTCGTGGACAGGTGGCAAAGTGGGTCTGAACTGCCTCTGGCTCTGTGGCCTCACACTGCCTAGATTCTAGGAGGAAATGGAACCAAAGAATCTCCTCTTCTTGCTACTAGAGCTACTAGCCCCTCGGAAAGTCCTCCTGACACTCTTCCCTTTCTCTATAGCCTTTTTCTTGTCAAACCTTCTCTTGATTCAGAGCTTTGTGATACCAATGCAGAAAAATTCTCATGTTCAAAGACCGACACATGAACTCTTAATACTGGCTTCAATTCCCTGTTTCAAATCTCTTGCACCTGTCCCTGCCTGTAGACTAACATACTCGCGCCATAATAACTCAACCAGTAAACTCCCTCTCATACTCAGCTACAGTCCTATGATCCTGTCCTCAGCTGTAGAAAAACTCCTCTATCCTGGCATTCCAATAGGTAGATGCGCACAGTTGAATTACCCAAATTTTGGAGGCTCAGAAAGCCCTTGTTTTTCCCGGACTGCAAACAGTCCGGCCGGACCGGAGGCTATTTCGTAAGTTCACCGAAAATATGTCAATATGGCTACTTAAAACGTCCGGAATATCACGAGGATCGCGGAACAGGTTCCCGAATATTTTTCGGAGGTCCGAACTCCCAAAAAAGGCCCCCGGAGCGAGGCCACGGTGTCCACACCGGCCACGCCGGCAGCAGCCGCCCAGCCCTGGGCGGCACCTGCCCACCCACTTCCTAGGCAAGGCCTTGCCGCCAGCGCGGGCGAGGGCTCCGCCCGCGCGGGGCGAGGGGCTGTCGCCCAGCGCGGGCCGAGGGCCTGTAGCCCCGCGCGGGCGGAGGCCTGCCGCCCAGCCGCGCGCGGGCGGGGCCTGCCGCGCGCGGCGGGCGAGGCCTACCGCCCAGCGCGGCGGGCGAGGCCTGTCGCCCCGTGCCGGCGAGGCCTGCCGCCCAGCGCCACCGTGCGAGGCCTGCCGCCCAGCGCGCACGGGCGAGGCCTGTCGCCCCGCTGGCGCGGGCCTGGCCCCCCCGCGCCCCTGGGCGGCGACCTGCCGCGCCCACCGACTGGGCGGCAGCTTGCCGCGCTCCCAGGCGGCACCCCCCGCCCAGCTTGGGCGGGGGGCCTAGCGCCCCACCGACAGGGCGGGCAGCTTTGCCGCCCTCCTGGGCGGGCAGCTGCCGCCCTCCTGGGCGGCACTGCCGCCGAGCCAGGCAGGCACCTGCGGCCCCGGACCCGAAAAATGGCCTATAAATAGACCATTTTTCAGCCTATTTCTGGTGCGCCTTGTCTGTTTTGATAGAGAAACCTTCTCTCTCTCGCGCTCTTGCGTCCTTCTTTACCGCTTTTGCATTTTAATTAATTTTTTTATTGCATTTTTATTGTGATATTTGACCACTAAAAATTAAATAAAATTTAAAAAATTTAATTAAGTATACCTAAACGAGGAGCTTAACCTTGAGTTAAGAAGTTGGTCGACGATTTAAATCAGGGGTAACGTAAACGAAACTCTGCCTTTTAATTTTAGCACTTCTGCATACTTCTTATTCTACTCTTAATTAATTCTATAATTGCATAAAATGCATTCACATCATCATTTAGACAAATTAAACTGTCTTAAATAAATATGATTAAGCTTAAACGTCCGGTTAATTAATAACCGTGGCATTAAAGCTAAATCCGACCAATATTTGGCTGAAAGAGCTTAGTTAATTTAATAACTACGGTTTCAACTGCCTTATTTCGAACAAAATCCGCCTTAAGTCCAATTAATCAATAAATTGTGACTAAAAGTCTAATCAACATTTTGGCCAAAATGCCTACAAATCAACCTTTTTCGGCTAAAAGTCGTAAAATCGAACCATTTTTTTGGTAAAATGCCTTTAAAATCAATCTTTTTCGACTAAAAGCGTAAAATCGAACCATTTTGGCGAAACGCCTTAAAATCAATAACTTTTTCGACTTAAAAGTCGCTAGAATTGAACCATTTTTGACAAAAACGCCTTAAAATCAACTTTTTCGGCCTAAATTGCCTTAAAATCGAACAATTTTCGGCGAAACGCCTCAAAATCAACTATTTTCGGCTCAAAGCCGTAAAACCGGACAATTGGCCAAAGGCCTCAAAATCAGCCATTTTGGCGACATCGCTAAAATCACACCTTTTGGCAAATAAATGCCTAACTAACACATTTTGGCTCAAAAGCCTTAAAAATCAAACAATTTTCTGGCTAAAAGCCTTAAAACACTCATTTGGCGACAATTCGCCTAAAACACGTTTTTAGCAAAACAAATGCTTTAAACCACATCAACACATTTTTTTGCAAACTGATTGTCTTAAATCACTCGTTTCAGCTAAAAAGCTTTAAAAACGACATTGTTTGGCAGTAATAGCCCAACATCACATCGGCGATAATAAGTCTGAATGTGGGCAAATTTTGGCAAGAATAAGCCCAAATTTCAACTCTTTTGGCTAAAAGCCTCAAATGAATCTTTGGCGATAAAAAGCCCTAAATCAATCAATCTTGGCAAAATGCCTAAACAAAATGCACAAAGCATACACACACTCATGCACAAAGCATACACACTCATGCACAAAAGCATACCACACTCATGCACAAAGCATACACACACATGCATTAAGCCATACCCATTTCAAAGGCCCTCAAAGAAGGCCTATCGAACTATCGTTTGACTTTGATCTTTTCCATTCACACGGAAGTACGTAGGCACGTTCGGGGATTTTCACCCCGGGGGGCAAGTCAAAATCACATAAACATTTCATAATCCATCATTCACCTTGCAAAAGCATTATCCATCGGGTTAGTTCGTCAGCATGACATAGTCTCGGGATCCACCTCGGGTTTCGTAGATTGTGCCTTATCATTGGATTAATTAATCTTAGTAACTAGGTTTAATTAAAAAATGGAGTCACTTAGGGTTTTTTCCTAGTTTTACCCAAAATAATCTAAACAAGGTGGCGACCATACATTCACGTGCAGTTTCTGTCCTTAGTCACATGCATTCATATGCAAGTGATGTTTGGGGGAAGGGGTTCACAGTTGGCGACTTCACTGGGGACTTATGTAATTTAATTGCATAAAAGTGGACTTAACAATTGTTTGTGAAAAACTAACCGGCCTTTCTTTGAACATCATTTTTATTATGCTTTGTTTTGCAGGGTACCAATACGAATCAAGTGTTCTTCCTTAAGAATACTTGATAAATCCGCGACTTAATTTGAAAAATGTATTAAGACATTAACTTTGTTTGATTTATTTGCTACGATTTGAGAATCCTTTCTCCATTGCATAAAAAATTGAACTTTACAAATGAATTTCTTCTCTTTCTGTTCAAACTTCTTGGAGTCTGGATAGGCAAGTAGCGCTGATCGGCAGGTTCTCTTGATTATGCCGACGGAACAGCCAAAGCGTCCTTCCCTGTTACACAAACCATCCCTAATCCTTTTGGGGGTGGGCACATGAATATGCGTTACCCGTTGGACCCACGCGAAACTCTTTGTTTCACATGGTGGTTAGTATATCATGCTTTCAAGGTTCAAGGGTTCCTTTAACTAAGCCGAATTTCTCTATTTGTGTCATAGCCTATAGAACTTATTCCTTTTAGGACTATATGCACCCAAGGGTATGAGTTCATCTCATATAAAATTAAATTATGACGTGTTGGTGTGCGCATTCACGAACATACCATTAAGCATTAAATAAAGAAAAAAAAAAGGAGAGAAACACAAAATATCCTTTCTGTTTGTCAGTCATGCACAGTTGGACAAAGGTCGGTCTTACCTCGATATCAGTTACTCTGAACACACAATACCGACCCACTATACCCTAATGCGATTACCTTACACTTACAGGTACCCCCTGTGCAAGCGACCACCAAAATACCAGACACACCTACAGTGCTATCACCAACCTTTCAACTACACCGATGGCCATCACCTAGCCTGACATCCAAAC
>NW_023590806.1:1336082-1386948 GCF_014843425.1 Jatropha curcas
AAAAAAAAAAAAAAAAAAAAAAAAAAAGGAAAGGTAGAGATCCAAAGCGGGGAACCTATTACTTTCTGGGAGGTTATATATGCGAAGACACTCTTGTTATTTTTTTCTATATTATTAAGCCCTCTTTTGACTCTCGTTCTTCTTTTGTTGCGAGATTTTGGGGGCAACTTTGAGTATTTTTCCTTACACTCGCCGAGCAAATTCCAATGGCAGATCTCGGATTAGGGCTGGTACTTTGGCTTGGAGAGGGCTGGTACCGTTGGCTTGGAGATGGTACCGAACAAACCTTCATACCAGTCGGCATAAGCACTCGCTAAAAGACCTGAGAACCTTTTTTGATACATGTAGCCCGACGCAGGTATGTGTTCAGTAATTCTGGAATACGTTGAATAAAAAAGATTTATCAACATATTTGCATCTTTTTTTTTTATTTATTTTTTTAGGTTGAAGTGGGGGCGATGGCCATTCGCCTACAGAGCTGGATCCAGGTTGATCCTCATTTCCAGCGATCAGATGACTTGTCTCGGCGGAGGGTGATCCTGTCGCATCCCGTCCTGAGACGATACTACTTGGGCGAGAGAGTAGACTTTCAAATAAGAGGCTGTCAAATAAGAGGCTGTGTCGTTCCATCCCCTTAATCCTCCTCCTGGGGGGACTATGCGAGAGGGCAGGCGATGACTCTCACCGATGCGCATACTGAGGGGTATTCCGTATGAGAGTTCATCTGTAGAGGGAGATTATGCTGAGGGGAGATTATGCTGAATTCTGCAGACTCTTCCTGATGCAGCCTATTGGATCGCGGCTTGACAATTTTCAGAGATCAGCTCCTTTCCATCCGCCCGCCACCCACTCTTCTCGGGCTGCGGGTTCTTCGAGTAGGACTCCAAAGAGGAGGCCTACGACTGATCCTTCTTCTTCTACTCGGGCCGAAGGTTCATCTCAAGCCGGCCCTAGCCACTCGGCCGGTCATTCCAGGGCTCCCCGGGCCGTGACAGAGGCTACCGGGTCACTTCATTCAGACTTGGCCAATTTACATCTTCCGTACAGCATTTCTTACCATACTCCTGACGCTCCTTTAGCCTTTCGAGAGGTCTCGCTGGGAAAATGTGGATCGCTTGGCCTCTGCTTCCTGAGGAACATTAACTGAGGCTAAGTACAAACTGCCTAAATCTCTCACAAAAACGATTCATAAGAGATTTGACGTTCAATTTGCATTTTTTTTTTTTTTTAATAGGTTTCCTGTTGGTTGATCAATCAGATGATGGAATTGCTGCTCGGGATGCAACAGGAACTGTCTTCGTCCTGGACTCGTGAGGCTTACAATGATCAAGAAGGAGAGCCCCCGTCGCTGAAGCCATGATTGGGATTTTTCTGTTCCTCTTTCTTTCTTTCTTGTCTGACTACTGTACTAAACTTTGATCGTGCTTCTGTACTGTATCGTTGTACTGAGTTTTATTTTGTACCTGCACTTGGTTAGTATTGAAATACATGTATGCATGTTTATTGTATTTGAAACAAAATGGGAGGACTTCATCATTTTGGCTTATGGACAAAATACACTTTTTTTTTTTATGCGTGGCGGCCGCTGTCGCCATCATTTAGTGGCAATTTGGCGACCACTGCCGCCGTCATTCGGTGGCAATTCGGCGGCTGCTGCCGCCATCATTCGGCGGCTGCTGCCGCCCTCATTTCGGCGCATTTTCTCCTATAAAAGCTTGTTCCTATTCGGTGCATTTTCTCCTATAAAAGCTTGTTCTTTTTTGGCTCTTACTCATCTCCTTAAGTCTTCTCTCCTTCTTCTTTCTCTCTGTGTTTATCTTTTCCAAAGAACTGAATCCTTCTTTCAATCATAGCATGCACAGCTGGGCTAGGAGTCCTCTCCAAAGTTGAAAAGATCAACTTGAACTTGAAGAGGTATGGCCTCTCTCCTATCATTACCCTTAGGGGGGTAGTGATCGACTGGAACTTTTTATGGGCCTGTATCAGACTCTGGGAACCTGAGGCCCACGTTTTCTGGTTCGGAGCTATGATGGAAGAGATGTGCCCTCTTTTCGAGGAGTTTTGTGCTATCATAGGGTGTGACCCTAATGCCCTTTAGTCAGGCATGAGGTTAAAGTTGGGTATGTTCGGTCATTTGAAAATTTATTTCAATTCAGCCGGCCACAAGCTAAGACCATGATTGTTGACGACCAGAAGGCGATTCATTCTGCTGCCCCTGATTGATGAATTTTTCAGAGGTCCCGTTTGGAATGACCCCCGGATGAGGGCTTAGGATGCGGGCCTTTGGGTATTTTGCTTTATTATCTGGTTTCTTGCTTTAACAAGGATCCAGGCTTTTGGGGATCTGCGGTTTTTGTCCCCATGGTTCAGCAAATGGAGGATATGGGTTGCATTGGCGGCATTGTGCTGGCAGAGACTATCAGGAGCCTTGACAGAGCTGCTCTAGGCTTCGATGACTGGACGGTCTCTCCAATTATTCTCCAGGTATTTCTCCTTTTCCTCTTCTTTTTTTTTTCTTCTTTCTTTTGGTTCGTTCCTTTGTAATAGAAAGGATCCATTACTCAAGTTCGGTTAAAGGACCACCTCCAAGTGGTTGCTGGTCCTACTCTCTTGCCCTATAGCCCCCCCTCAGTATCGTATGCGGAGGATCTTGATTACACATCCGTCTACTGACGCATGGACCTCATGGCTGATTGAGTTGGGTCCAAATGAGGTATTGTGGTTCGTTTCCTAGTATGACGTCACCCGCTTTATCCAGGAACCGGTTTATTCAAGTTAACTTCCGCCATACTCAGGTTTACCTGTTGGGCCTTACACATTGCACCTGGTATTGTGCTTCGCGCGTTCTGGGACAGATGGGGATAGATCAGACTGTTCCGACTATGGATGACTCGTTATCTGATTCAACCATTACTCCGGGAGTTACCCGTGCCGTCCTTAGAGCTTGGGTTAGAGACCATCAGATGGTTAGGCCTTTACCTAATCCTGCTGGTGTTCAGACTTCTTCTGAGTATCGGGCCTGGTTCATGATGACCGTTGTCTGGCAGTTTGAAAAGCTAAGGAGGACGCATTGCTGAGTGCACTCGAGGGTTGGACTCAGGCTGAACGCTGGTGATGGGGTTAGGACTGAAGAGGAGATCATGTTGGCTCCTCGGACACATGAGGCTGGAGAGAGTTCAGCAGCTAGGGACGACTCGGAGGACGTTGCCCCACGGAGGCGACGGGTCACCTAGGCTTTAATAGGCTTTTATTATTTTGGTTTTGGATGTATGCTCTTTTTTTTTCTTCTTTTTTTTTATTTTGACTGTTTATTTGGGACTTTGACTCTGGATTTCGGATTTTGGTTCTTTGGCTTTTGCTTGTACTGTTTGGCTTTATTGCTTTTTAATTGGAGTGTCATTTGACTTTTAAGCTTTCCAAGCTCTTTCCAACTTTATTCATTATTGCTTTTAATTGGGCATGCCATTTGTCTTTTAAGCTTTCCAAGCATTTTCCAACTTCATTTATTCAAGCTCTGATTTTTGCCAAAGCCGCCCTCTCGGGTTTTCAACTTAGCGAGCTACCCATTTTTGCCTAAGCCGCCCTTTTCGGGTTTTAAACTTAGCGGGCCCCGATTTTTGCCTAAGCTAAAGCCCCCTTTTCGGGTTTTTCGACTTCAGCGGGTTTTTTCTCTTCTTTTTTTTTCATTTTTTTTAATATTTTTTTTCCTATATTTTTTTTTATATAGTATTTTGTTTTACTTCTTTCTCTTTTTTTTTTTTTTTTTTGATTTGGCAAAGGAAAAAGAATGAAATTATAAAGTGATTTTTTTTTTATTAATGCTTAGACCTGCCGCCGCAAGAGGGCTGCCTACATATCTCCGATGCATTAATTTTCTCTTTTCCGAAGAGAATAAGGCCTAATGTAGTTCATTTTAACATTATGCAATGCTTCTTACACAAATATCTTTTTTAACTGATCTCAATTACATGGATTTCGTGAATTCCAAACCATCAAAATCAGTCCGAATGAATGGCGCCGCCGAACAATAACTTTCTTCAACACATAGGGTCCAGCCCAATGAGGACGGAACTTCCCACGTGGGTCTATGATTGGCTGTCTAAATCTCCTTCAGGACCCAAACAACCTTCTTCCAGTTTTCCGGTCTTTTGACCTTCTTATTAACATGTCGTGCCATTTCTTCTCTGGTCAGACTTGAGTTTGATGGATTGCTTGCAGTCGCTTTTTCATCCATACCCAAAAAGTTGCAAGTGATAACTTCCTTAGCCCAATCTGCTTTTGTTGCTCTGGCCTTTCCTGATAATCCTTGCGGACTGAACTTATCAGCTCAATAGGCAATATTGGCTTCCATTACCATGTACCAAAGAATACCGGAGTTTGCTCCGGTGGGCATTCTGATTGAAGTCCTATATCCCATAGGGCATTTTCGTAACTGTTCGTGGCAAGCTTTGTGTTTTTTTAACAGTCTTCTGCAAAATGGCTTTTTATAGCCCCTATTTGCAGCCTCTTACAACCCCGTTCGTTTGTGGACGATAGGGTGAAGGGGACTTATGATTGTTGAATTTTTTTTTGCTTCAGCAGGTCAGAAAATTCACTTTTGAAAGTGAGACCCAATTATCCGTGATGATCTCGACGGTGCTTCCATACCGACAAAGGATGTAGTTAGGTATCAAATTGTGCTGCCTTCTTGGCATTTAAAAACTGAATAAGAGGGCTGCCCTCGATCCACTTTAGTGACATAATCTACAGCAAACCAGGATTGACTTGATGGCCGTTAGAGGCCCCTTCGGGTGGATTTTTTCGATCACGTCTATGCCCCCAAGTTGCGAAAGGCCCATGGTAGGTGATAGGATTCAATTAACTGGAGGCTGCTTTTTGCAGCTTAGCAAAAATTTGACAATTCGTGGCACTTCTGCGCGTGCCTTCACGTAATCTTGCATTCCATGGTTGACCAGTAATAACCCAGGTTCAAATTTTTTCGAGCCAAGGCTATCCCGTACATGTGTGGACTAGAATTCCCCATTATGTAGGAATCAGATGCTTTGAGCTTCTCTCTCATAACGCACCTTAGGTGGCAGGCCATTCCAAACTTCTCTTGTACAGAACTCCCCCAGTAAGGAAATATCCGGATGCTGCTGTCTCAATGTCCTGTCTCAATGTCCGTTGATCAGTCTTGGTGGACCCCTCCGGGTAAGCTTCATTTTGAAGATAATTCTGTATATCCCAGTACCAGGGCTTGTCATGACATGTGCTGGCTGTTTCTGTAGCCGCACTGTAAAAGGTCGAATGACTCGATCTCCTTCTACATTGAGCATGGAGGCTAAAGTAGCCAGAGCATCTGCGAATTGATTTTTGGCTCGTGGCAAGTAGTGGAAGGTGTGAACCCCTCCCCCGAATATCATCTCAGGCATATGAATGCATGTGACTAAGGACAGAAATGCACGTGAATGTATGAGTCGCCACCTTGTTTAATTATTAAAGCTTGAAGAGGCTATCAGATTGGAATCTCAAAACCTTGAGGACCTTTATTTCTTTTTCCAGGGCTGCTTCTAACCCCTTTATGCAAGCTTCATACTCGGCTTCGTTGTTAGTACAGTCGAAATCTAATTTGACTGCGATTGGGACGTACTCTCCACAAGGAGTTTTGAATACGACTCCAACCCCATTTCCATGGTAGTTCGAGGCTCCATCGAAGTACATTTCCCAGACTTCACTTTCTACGTTCACTAAGTCTTCATCAGGAAATTCTACCTCCGGCATTTGGTCTTCGACCGGTAATTCTGCTAGTTGATCAGCCAAGGCTCCGCCTTTCACTGCCTGCCTTTCGTTGTACCAAATTTAACATCATAGGCTGCGAGCACTGACACCCTTAGCCATTTGCTATCGAGAACCGCCTCTCATCCAGGAATTTTTCAAGGGGTTCGATTCAAGAAATGAGTAGGTGTGTAGGACGAGAGGTAGTCGCTGTAGCTTTGTCAAGCCCATACCAGAGCCAACACACCTTCTCTATCTTATTGTAATTTTAGCTCATTATTCTAAGCAATCCTCTTGCTAAGTAATACACGGCATTTTCTACCTCGTATCTTCGCTTGTTGAGCTAGCATTGCACCATCGCTTCTTCTGTCCATCGCTTCTTCTGTCACTGATAGGTACAACAGCAAAGGCTTTCCTAGCCCTGGTGGCTGTAAAACTGGCGGGGATAACAGATATTGCTTGACTTGGTCGAAAGCTTTCTGACAATCCTCATTCCATTTTACGGCTACTCTGTTTCTGAGTAATTTGAAGATCGGACCACAAGTATCAGCCAATTGATTGATGAACCGGCTGATGTACTGTAACCTTCCTAAGAAACCCCGAACTTCCTTTCCCGTCCTCGGTGCTGGTATTTCCATAACGGCTTTGGCTTTTGAAGGATCAATTTCTATGCCCTTCCGACTGACCATATGCCCCAGAAATACTCCGGATGTAAGCTCCAAACAGACATTTTGAGCCGGGTTGAGTTTTAAATTGTAACTTTCCGAAGTCTAAGGAAGAACTTCTCAAGCGCCGTTGTATGTTCTTCAGCTTTTTTTGATTTTAACAACCATATCGTCCACGGTACACTTCTACTTCTTGTGAATCATGTCATGGGAAGATCGTCGTCGCCATTCTTTTGATAGGTTGCCCCGGCATTTTTGAGCCCCAAAAGGCCATGACCCTGTAGCAGTAGGTTCCGCATCCGTGATGAATGCCGTTTCTGCTTTGTCTGGCACATGCATCATTATTTGGTTGTACCCGACAACAAGATCGGTCAAGGAGACCATCTCGTGTCCCGCCATTCCGGTCTACCAACAAGTAATATGCGGAGGGGAGTCCGTCCTTCGGACATGCTTATTCAAATCCCGATAGTCCACACACATTCTGAACTATGCCATCTTTTCTTCGGCACTGGCACAATATTTGCTAACCATTCGGGTAAGGTTTTTTGGGTTCTATTGAATCTGTTCTTTCAGTTGCTTGGCTACCTCCTCCTTGAATTTTCAAGGACCATTCGTTTCAGCCTTCTTAGCTTCTGCTTCACTGCTTAGCCTCGGGATAATACTGGGAATCTTGTGCACCACTATTGCTGGGATCAATTCCCGTGATGTTCACTTGCTTCCACATTGAAACAATCGCAAACTTCCTCAAGCATTCACTGACCTGTCCCTTGTTCAACAGTCAAATGCAATGTATGTATGTTCATTTTCTTCTTTGCCAATTATTATTTTTTTTTTTCATTTTTTATTTTCATTTATATGATTATTTTTGCTTGGAACCTGCTTGGAAAGATAGACACGCGGGGTAGTCCAATAATTTGCAAGCCTTTACTTTGATCATGACAGAATCGTCTTCAAAGATTAACATCAAATTCGAATCTGGTTCAAAATCCGACACAGACGACTCAAGACTGGAACTAGACTCTGACTCGGTTTCATACTCGGGGTCAGACTCGGACTCAATACAGGTCTTGATCACATATTTTGACTCTAGGTTGGACTTGGAAGGGGGTGTATCAGCAGTGCGCTCCTCCTCGGCGTACCAATTGGTGAGAGGTCCTTCATTTGGCTTGATCAGGCTCAGCAGATCTTGATTCCCATTATTTCCTGTAATAACTGCAACTTTGTCAAAGAGACTGGGTTGCATGAAGTCTTCCACTGCTAGTTCAGTTACTGTTTCGGGCTCTTCTTCGGATAAGTCATTCAAGTCCAGGACACAGGTATCATTTATTTCTAGGAATAGCTCGAAAGGATCGATCAATTCCTGGTCAGAAATAATAGCATTTACCTTGTGATTTGGTAAGGGATTAGTGTTAATGTTTGACTCACTTCTTGGGATGATTGAACCATCGTCTACCAGGTCTTGGATGCGGTTCTTAAGCGTCCAGAACGCTTCAGTCTCGTGCCCATGACCTTGATGATATTCACAGTATTCATTGGTTCGATAGTTTCTTGGTAAGGGGTAGGGTGGCGGCCTTGCTTCCAAGGGCTTGATGTAGTTGGCCTTGACAGCCTCTCGGAAAACCAAAAGGATTGGCATCCCTCGGCATCCCGAGATCAGTATATGTCCTTCTTGACCGATTGCCATTTCTCATATTGCCCACACGTAAAGGACTCGTGGGGGTGATGCTTGCCATTTCATGGACTTTGCCAACTTGGCTAGGCTTCTCGTATTTTGAGGAACTCGAGTCTTCTTTCAGTTGCTCCATTTGAATTAAATCCTCTACCCTTGTAGCAGCGGCAATGAGCGACTGGAAGGTTGGTAAGTATTGGGTTTGTAACTGATGTTGGTAGACAGACTGCAGGTTCTTTATGATTATGTTATAATGTTCCAATCTGTTCTTGCTCAGAAGGCCCGGTTAATCATTTGGGCAACCTTGGGCCCTTTTTTCTCGTAAGGAACGAAGGGACAGGGTTCATTGGTTTTTTTCTGTTTTGGTAGTTTCTTAGTTCTCTTCGAGTAACATCACACTTCTCTATTATAGTGATACTCGAGCATTAAAAGCATTCGCAAACTTCCTCACCAGGTTTTCATCTTAAGAGCGGTCCAAATGACAAACATCTCAAGCAGGACCAGTCAGGGATTTTTGGAACAACTGAGCAAGGAGGCTCGCTGCTTAATCCTAAATGGGTTAAGGGCGCCCACATACATTTCAAGTGTGTTTAGGAACAGGTGGTTTCCATCAAACTTGTCATGTTTGGCATTTTGAACTTAGTAGGCAATCTTGCTTCGGGGAACAAGACAAAGAGTCCATGTCCACCACCTCCTTATGGGTCTTTAGAGCAGTCACAAGACTTTCTAGCAATTCCAGTTTTTCTCTCATTCTTTTGAGCTTCCAGCTCAGAAGCAGTTTTGGAGTCATTTCTCCCCAAGTTAGGGTTTTGAAGACCGTAGGCGCAGAGCCACGGTCCTTGGTTGGAGGCAGCAGGACCATCTCCCCCAGCGAAGCGCCCCACTTCCTTACCACCACTTAGTTCAGCTAATAGGGCGGTATCTTTGGGCAGCCAATGCCTCAATTCATCCTAGGACCTGTATTCTGGCTTTCCATTTGTTCCATGAGGGTTTGGATGTCAGCTAGTGAGCCATCGGTGTAAGTTGAGTGGTGATAGCACTGTAGGTGTGTCTGGAATTATTGTGGTCGCTTGCACAGGGGGTAACCTGTAATGTAGAGGTAATCGCATTAGGGTATAGTGGGCGGTATTGTGGTGTAGAGTAAACTGTATATGAGGTAGACCGACTCTTTGTCCACTGTGCATGACTGACAAACAAAGGATATTTTTGTGTCGCCTTCACTCTCTTCTTCTCTCTTTTTTTTTTTTTTTGAATGCTTTGGTATGTCATGACATGCGCACAACAACACGTCATAATTTTATTTTAAATGAGATGATTCGTACCTTTGGGTGCAATATAGTCTAAGGATGGTTCTATAGGCTATGACACAAATAGAGAATCGGCTTATTAAGGGACCCTTGACCTTGAGCATGGATACACCTAACCACATGTGAAACAAGGAGTTTCGCGTGGGTCCGACAATACGCATACTCATGGGCCACCCCAAAAGGATTAGGGATGTTTTGCGGTAACAGGGAGGACGCTTTGGCTGTCCGTCGGCATAATCAAGGAGACCTGCCGATCAGCGCTACTTGCCATCCAGACTCAGAAATTTGAACAGAAGAGAAGAAATTCATTTGAAATTCGTTTTTTTATGCAATGGAGAAAAGGATTCTTAATTCGTGCAAATAAATAAACAAATTTAAATGATTTAAAGTAAATTTCAATTAGGTCCAAATTCTCCTTATTAAGCATTCTTAAAGAAAGA
The DNA here is from genome assembly GCF_014843425.1 of Jatropha curcas. Next base: position 1,345,918 of record NW_023590806.1, read on the forward strand.
ATACTTAAGAACACTTGATTCGTGCTAGGATACCCTGCAAAACAAAGCATTGTAAAATAACACCCTAAAGAAGGGCGGGTTAGTTTACACAACAATCGTAGTCCGCTTTATGCAAAATGATTACATAAATCCCCAGTGAAGCCGCCAAACTGTGAACCCCTCCCCAAAATATCATAGGCATGTGATGCATATGACAAAAGAAAGAAATGCACGTGAGTGTGTGTGAATGTGTGTGAGTCCGCCACTTGTTTTAATTATTTAAGGGTAAAACTAGGAAAAACCCTAAGTGGACTCCTTTTTAATTAACCTAGTTACTAGATTAATTATCCCAATGATTAAGGCAACATCCTAGAACCCGAGATGGATCCCGCGACTATGTCATCCGATAAACTAAACCGATGAATTGAAATGCTTTGCAAGGTATGAATGGATTAATGAAATGTTTGGACGGTGATTTTGACTTGCCACCTCGGGGTGAAATCCCGAACGTGCCTACGTACTTCTCGTTTGAATGGAAGATCAAAGTCAACGTAGTTCGGGCTTTGAAGGTGTATGCTTAATGCATGAGTGTGTATGCTTTGTGCATGAGTGTGTATGCTTTGTGCATGAGTGCGTATGCTTTGTGCATGAGTGCGTATGCTTTGTGCATAAGTGTGTATGCTTTGTGCATAAGTGCGTATGCTTTGTGCATTTTGTTTAGGTATTCTGCCAAAGATTGATTGATTTTTAGGCATGTTGCCAAAAATGTTGATTTTAATGGCTTTTAGCCAAAATGATTTTTGATTTAGGCAATTGTTGCCAAAAATGTTGATTTTAGGCGATTTTCGCCAAAATGGTTGATTTTAAGGCCTTTGGCCAAAATGAGTTGATTTGGTTGATTTTAGGGCCTTTGGCCGAAATGAGTTGATTTAGGCAATTAATTTACCAAAATCGCCAAAATGATTGATTTTAGGGCTTTTGGCCGAAAATCGGTTCATTTTAAGGCATTTTGCCAAAAATGTCGATTTTATGCGATTTGTCGTTAAAATGGTTGATTTTAGGCCTTTGGCCGGAAATCGGTTCATTTTAAGGCATTTTGCCAAAAATGTCGATTTTACGCGATTTGTAATGGGTTTGATTTTTACGGTTTTAACCGAAAATGTTGATTTTAAGGCATTTTGGCCAAAAGATTGATTTTTAAGTGATTTTGTTTGCTAAAAATGGTTTGATTTTTAGGCTTTGGCCAAAAGGTGTTGTTTTAGGCAACTTAGTTTTGCCAAATGTGCGATTTATTGGCTTTAAATGCCACGATTATCCAATTTAATCGGTGCGTTCGATGCTTAAATGCACAATTTATTGTCGAAGACGTGTTGATTAAGGCTTTTTAGCCACAATTAATTGATTAATTGGACTTAAGCCGTATTTGTTTCGAAATAAGGCCAATTGAACCGTAGTTATTAATTAACTAGCTCTTTTAGCAATATATTGTCGGATTTTAAACTTTTATATTGTCGGATTTAAGCTTAACTGCCACGATTATTAATTAATCGGGCGTTAAGCTTAATCAAATTAATTAAGGCAGTTTATTTACCAAAAATAATGATGACGTGGATGCATTTATGCAATTGTAGAATTATTAAGAGTAGGAGAGAAATATGCATGAAATGCTAAAATTAAATAGGCAGAGTTTTGTTTACATACCTGGTTTAATCGACGACCGCTTCTTAACTCCAGATTAAGCTCCTTGTTTAGGTATATTAATTAATTTTTAATTTTATTTAATTTTAGTGGTCAAATATCACAATAAAAATGCAAAAAACTAAATTAAAATGCAAAAAGCGGTAAAGAAAACGCAAGGAGCGTGAGAGGGAGAAGGATTCGTCTATCAAAACAGACAAGGCGCACCAAAATCTCTTGATTATTTGCTTATAAATAGCTTGAAAAAATTCATTTTCATTCATTCTAAACTTTCTAACCTAAGGAACTCTCTCAAAATCTCTCAACTTCTAAAGCTCCAAAATTCTTCTCTTTTTTTTTTTTCATGGCTTCCCCTGATCTGAGCGGTGAGGAGTACCTAGGGTCTCTGGGGATCTCGCTTGACGAGGTCAACCTTACGGCGGACGCTGACACTCACGCCTCCGTAACAGGCATCTTCGGCCGCCCAGGCGGTGGGGCGACAGGTGCCGCCCATGCTAGGCGGTAGGAGCCGCCGTGTCCGGCGGCCGGCGCCGCCGTAGCTGGTGGTGGCCACCATGTCTCGCTCCGAGAGCTTTTTTGGGAGTTTCCGACCTCCAAATGGGGCGATAGGCCCTCGCGCGCTGGGCGGCAGGCCTCGCCCGCGCCGGGCGGCAGGCCTTGCCCAGGAAGTGGGGCGGCTCCTAACTGAGATTTTTCTAAGCCTCTTAAGTTAATTAAAATAAATTAACTAGACCTGTAAACCCAATTGAAATTTCCAAAAACCAAGTGAAAAACTCGAAATCCACATAAAAATGGAGCCAAATCATTGAATTGAGCCAAACCAATTAGAATCGAACCGAAATGGCCTAGAAAATTCCAGAAAAACCCATTTTCTTTTTTCTTTCTTCTTCTCTTCTTCTTCGCTAGCGCCAGGGCAACGCCATTCTTCACCCCTCCCATCCCATTTCTAGCCATCGCTCAATGAGAGCGAGGTGGCGGTCGATTTGTCTAGTGCTGGTGGTCATATTTCCAACCTCCTCTCACGCGAAAAGAGCTTCAGTTGAAGCGAACAGGAGCTGTTTTCCTTGACAGCTCTCGTTCACTAATTTTCGGCGATCCACGCCATTGCCAGTGATTGCAGCATGAAGGAGGGGTGCCGATGGATTCATCTCTCCAACATGATCGTTTCGTCTCCATCAATCACGGCAACAGAGCTCAGATGGTGAAACCTCCATGAACGGAGATGCTAAGATCCTGTCAAGCCCGATTCGTCCATTTGGAGGTCCCATCTCGCTCATTTGACATCGGAAATAGAACCCTTAGCAAAATTCAATTCGAGTGGTGGTGTTGCGTCTCTTTTGAGTTCCCGTAAGTATACGGATCGTAACGTAGTAATAAAAGATCGATCCCACGAGGAACGAGTTGAGTTCACTTGCTACTTTACTCTTAATGATGTGTTTACTTTTTTCATTATAACTAATCTTTTTTTTTTTGCATTTAATAAAAATTAATATTTTATGAAATAATGGAGTTACAAACTAATAAATTTAATAGATGATTTCATTATAATTAATATTTTTACATTTAATAAATAATGAGTTTGTTTATAAAATAGTTTTTATCTATAAAAAAACTAATGTATGCTATAAAAAAACTAAATGGAGTTATAAGTAGAGTCCATTTAATTAAAATAAAAATTATTAAATAATATCAGTGTTACATTAACAAATAGAATTAAAATATTAATTTCAATTCACTAAAATTTTATTTTATTTAAAATTAATATTCTTTCAAATATTAATTTCAATTCACTAAAATTTTATTTTATTAAAATTAAATATTCTTATATCTCATCTAATTTGAATATATGAGAAGTTGAAAGAGAAAAAATAATTAATTAACTATATCGGTTGAATTAAAATAATTTACTTCCGATGATTAATTGTGCTAATTAATATTTCAATTCATTACTTGAGAATTTCAAAAAAAAAAAGCTTATAATTTTAATTTTTTTAATTAAAAATAAAGAAATAAATTATTTAAATTAAAGCAACGTAAATATAACTTACAATAATTTTCTTGAAAATTACATTCAATTTAATTTTAAAAAATATAAAATTATACAGTCCGCATATCGCGCGAATATATGACTAGTTTAAACAAACGATTTATTGGATTTTCATGGCTTTAGATCGCCGAATTTTGGAAAAGAAATGGATTTTGACTTTGGATTGCCATTTTTGAAAAAGAAAGGCTTGTTCGCGAATCCGTTTAGAAGAAGAGATCAAAGTAAAGAGTTAAGAGCCATAAAGGACTTACCTTAGCCTTTTGCGAGATCGACATGATTGACCGGAGGACTCACCAGCTCGATTTATCCTTCGTAGGGAGATGAGGGAAGTGGTGACCTTTCTATCTTGGCGATTCAGCTTAATTTAGATTTCAAGGAGAAATTGAAGCGAAGTGAGTTTTGGAGGACCAATGAGAGTTCAAACTCGGAGGAGGCTTTTTGTAAAGGCTTGATGGACCAAGGAGGCTCCAAGCCCAAAGAGAGAAAAACCTAAAAATCTAGGCTAAACGAAGAGATTAGGGAGAAAGTGAATCGGAGAAATATCGCCCTGCTCATTTAGAACACTCAAGAAGAGTAGAGGAGATGAGAAGAGAGTTAGAAAACCAAAGGAATGTTTCAACCAAGGCTTCTAGAATGTACTTTGTAAGGAGCAAGAGTGAGATTGTATGATTTAAAGTGAAGGGGGTTGCCTTTTATATAGGAGAAGGTTAGAATTTATAATTCATGTCTTTGTAATATGGGATAAATTGAACTTTCGATTTTGGAGCGTCATTGTTCATACGACCAATTTTCAACTTCTTTCTCACATATAATTTTTGCTCATTTGGGCTCATTTTAATTCTAATTTTAGCATGCAATATGTTGTTGGAAATCTTTTGATATCTAGTTTCTAATGCAACTTGAATCGCTCTATCTATAGCTTGAGATATGACAATTTAAATGGAGAGTGGTCATCTTTGAGCTCTTTTTGTTGGCTCAAGGGTCAAATATTAATCCTGAGATTTTGATGATTAAAACAAAACAAATAAATTTAAATTATATTATTTGTGCTAATAATATTTTATGCAGATTATATATGAAAAGTAATAAATGAACAAGATTTTACTGCAGATTATATATGAAAAGTAATAAAATGAACAAGCTAATGTCCTACAAATTCAAGGATTGGTGAAGACTTTGAAGACCTAAGTGGTTTAGATTTTTAGGATTCATTATAGGATAGAAGAAGAAACATCCATATTATAAGAAGCACAAAATCAATTTACTCTCACTTTAATAAAATCAAAAAGATTTTTTCGAACTATCTCTTTAAAAGATCAAAAACTTTTTTCTTTCGTTTCCCTTGATTATCTTACCTTCGTTCCTTGATTATCTTACCTAAAATGGAGGAGATCTTGTCTCAAACATTTTTTGGTAATAAAAATCTTAGAAAAAGCTTGTTTTAGTTTTTTAGAAATTTCTTTTATATTCGGAATATTCAAATTACCTCAATTAAGGAGACTTTGTCTCTAGCAATTTTGGTAATAAGAATAAATCGAATAAAGATCTTATACACTTCATTTTCGGAAATAAAACTTTTTGAAGATCCAAAAATCTTGATTTTATTTTCTTACCTAAAAGAAGGAAGATTATATCTTAATTCGTTTTTGGTAAATAAATCCTTCGAAAAAGATTTTTCAAATATTCACTTTCGAAAATCTTTGTTTTTAAAGGAAAGATAAAGGAAAAGGATAGATTGTCTCTCATTTGCTAACCAAAAACGATAGAATGTTGACTCAAAAGTTTTGTCAACAAAAGAATTTCCATATCTTCCTAAATAAGGAAAGTCAAATATTCTGATTTTGAAAATATAGATATTCACTTTCCTAAAAATGAGAGTCACAACACTCTCTATAAAAAGGCTTTTTCCTTTTTGAAAAGATGGATGTGGAGAAAAGAGTTTTCGTTTTAAGAGTATTCGTCCATTGATCAAATCTTTTATCTCTCAAAACTTACTCTTCACCCCCCTTTTATTTCTTTTCACCTTGATACGTTTTGTTTTATCTTTAAAAGAGAAAAGAAATTTTATAACAACTTCTTTTGAAAAATAGTTCTGATTTCTAAAATGATTTTCTAATATTAAAAACTGTTTTTTCTGTGCTTATATTTGCATTTCTGTCTGTCTATTTAGATTTTGTAATCTTTAGTAGACAGGTTTTATTTGATAAATTTTTGTGTAATAGCTTTTTGTGTAATAGCTTAGGCGAGAAGCTATTAGTGAAAATAGAGTTATCAAGCAACCTTACTCCGTGAGAGAAATTTTAATGTCTTGTACTGAAGTTTCTTGTACTCTGGCCAAAAAATAGAAAGGGTTGAGAATTAACTAGAACCTTTTGGAAAATCTGTGGACAAAGGGTAGATCTAGGTGTCGTCTATTCTTGTACTTCTATTGCCTTGTACTGTTGGTTTGTGTCTTACCCTTGAAAAGAGATAACATAGTTGAGGATCTCAAGATGAGTCTTGGGGAGTGGAAGTAGGCGAGGTAGTGCTGAACCACTATAAATCACTATTTTAAATCTTTTTTACTTTCTGAAGATTTGCTTGATATTATTTTTACACTTCAATTATATTTTAGAAATGCTAAAGTTGTTTATGTTTTAATGTTCTAATTTGAAATATTGTTTATCTTTTCTAAACATTAGAATTCTAGACTTCTGCTAAGTGAATATACCAAGTTCTAAACTGTTCTTCTATTTACAGTATATTTCACTACTTGAGTTTTTTCACTATTTGGGTTTTTAATCAGTTTTCTAACTTGATTAAAGCTTTGTGAAGCAGTTCAAATTTCGATAACTGTCTCTCACACAGTCTCTCATGTTTTTCTAAACTTTATGAGGAAGTTCTAATCACAATAGCTTTCCATCATAAAGCAGTTTTGATATTAGATAAGACACTATGAAGCAGTTCTAATTGATAGCTGTACTTTGCAAAGTCTTTCTATTTTCTCTGAATAGAACATTGTGAGGTAGTTCTAATCAATAACTTATTTGTTCTAATCATAACTTATTTTCACAAGTTCATTGCTTTTCCGCTACAAATAGAATTCCTGAGTTTTGTTTTTATAAGTTTTTTTTTTTTTTTTTTTTAGAAAAACCAATTCACTCCACTCTTGGGTTGATGGCCATACAACTATTCGAGACCACTTTTTTTTTTTTTTTTTTAGAAAACCCAATTCACTCCCCTCTTGGGTTGTGCCATACATATTCGAGACCCACACTTTTTTGATTTGCAATAGTTTGCAATGGTTTATGGCCTTAAACTTCGTTTTTAGCATGAGACAATTTTCAGCTTATTTCTCAATAACCTTTTCCAACTTTTGATAAGATCCAAGAGTACTTGTCAAACCCTCCAGTTTTATGCCCACCTAAATCGAAAAATCCTTTAATTCTATACTTAACAGTGGAAGATGTTGGAATTGGCATAATACTAGCTCAGGCTAATGAAGGAGGTGTAGAACGAGCTATCTATTACTTAAGCAAGAAGCTGCTTCCAAACGAACAAAAGTATAATCTAATCAAAAGAAACTGCGCGGCAGTAGTGTGGGAAACTAGGAAGCTCCATCACTACTTTCAGTCTTATAAATTCATTGAGGTTTTAAGAATGGATCTAGTGAAGTGTCTGTGTGGAACTCCAGCAAGTAAGCTTGCAAGATGGTTAATTCTGGTTTTTGAATTTGACATTGAGTATGTTACAAAGAAGATAGTTAAAGGAAGAGTAGTTGTTGATTTCTTGAAAACACATCCGATGGATGATAATGAACAGTGGGAGGTTGATTTCCTAGATGAGCATTTATGCACGATAGAGAAGAAAGGGTGGAAGCTCTACTTTGATATATCAACCCACATCAAAGCACATACGTAGGTGTCTTATTGGAATCCCCATAAGGTGAGGTTATCCCAATGTTAAAGAGATTGTTATATGTAAAATCCCGGAAGAAGGATCAATATCCAGTTGTGGAACCGTCGGGATCTTACTAATAGTTGATCTCTTGCTAGTAATAATGTTGAACTTCTCATAAAATGGACATATCTCAAAGACATTATGATGCAAGAAATTATCCAAGCCATCATAGTGATTCACTAGCCATTGAAGAAGCCCAGGCTGTAGACAGATGTTCTGGAGGTAGCTAATACCTTTAACTAGAATATAGATAGAAAATCCTAGTCTGTGTGAGAAAAATTAGAAAACAGAGCCTCAAAGTAGGATAAAAGTGATAAATTCATGGGAAAATAACAAAAAGCAATGAAGAAAGAGTTTTTTAGGCACAGATCTGATGAATTTTGAAGCTCTCAGCAAAGGAGGATGCAGAAATGGTGAAATAAGGGAAAAAGTAGCCTTTTATAACTGTAAATAAGTACGGAATAGCCAGTTGTCGCCATCTGTCAAAGAACAGCACATGCCTCTGAGGAAAGGTGCATACCATTGAGAGATGCCGTACAAGGCTTATTTGGAGCAAGGCACGCTATTCTTGCACATTGTTAGGCAATGTAGACGCCACTTGGTCTGAGGCTGAGTTAGGTTTCTTTCCTTTATTTCAATTCAAAATGAGCACTTGTGACGACTTTAATTTAAGCAAATTGGGATCAACAACACAAATTTTATGCAAAAACAATTCAGTGAAAGAAGAAACCAAGAACTACTTTTACTTAGATTGAAAATGGCAGTTTATAAATATCAAAGTTGATATAATAAAAGTATAGAATGTTAAAATCTTTACAAATTGTCCAAATCTCTTAACAAGCCAAAAGAAAAGGAAAGAGAAAACAACTAGGATGTCTCAAATCCATCACTAGGTGTTCTCTGAGCCATCAGCTAGTCCTTTGCTCCCTCCACCGCCATTGGACTGCTTAAATCTTTACCGTCGCCAAACACCATGACTAGGACGAGCATCTTAACCTCTGACAGGACGACCACTAGGGGCTCACTTCATTTTAGAAATTTTATATTATTTTTCATATTATGCATACATAATAATAATAAAACATAGTTTTGGTGTTGTTTTGTGACTTACAGGAGTTGGATCGTCATCAAGATCCGCTTGTGCCAATTAGTTTCGTGGCCCCATAAAGTCGACTGAGCTCCAAATAATCCTCCACTAAGTCTTGTAATAAGCAGTGAATTAGGGATAAGAAAATAGATAAAAAATAAAAGGGCAGAGCATGAAAGCTTACATGAGTAGCCCCGAGCAGGATGATGTGGTATGAAGGAATCTGGCTCGTGTCTATCACTCCTATGCGTATCTTGCCACTAGAGGACCAATAGTTGAATGTGGCCTCAAGGGCATGCACAGCTCGACCCTTTATGAACTCAATAACAAGCGGAGCACTACTGCCAGTCTTGCCACGTTGGTGCTTTCCTTATCATTGTAACAAGGAATACAATAAGGTTAGTTTCAAAGAATAACAAGGGCAAAGACCATGTGAATGAAGCAACAATGGTACCTCTGGGATATGAGCAGAACTACCACCACCACTGGAGGCGAATGGATCTCCAAATGGAGGGACCTCTATCAGTAATTGGCCCTGAGAGAAGATCTAGTCATATCCACCTTTTCTAAACATGTCATTGACATGCATTTCAGCATTCTTAGGGTCTAATTATGCATTTGCATGCTAAAATTATGATTCTGAATTATTCATAGTGATTTTGGTAATTTACAGTGCCATAGGAGCATTTTGATAAAATTACAGTGTCATGAGACTGTATTTTGGTAAAATTTCCTAAACTTATGCTCTTACCACTAAATGTAACACCCTCCACCCTAGTCTCGGAGGAATAGATGACGGACGTCACCTTCAATGTCGGAGGCACCAACTTAGCGTACATATCAAACTTAAATCTAAAGATGTGAACTAGATGTGTTGCAAGTGTCACAAGTCTAACTAGATGTGTTGCAAGTGTCACAAGATGTGAACTAGATGTATTTGTGACATCCTACTGAGTCGAGTCTTTGCATAGAGTCGAGTTGAGTAGGGCTGAACCAAACCCGGTTGGGGTAGAATGAGATTATAAGTGGACTTACTTGAATGAGAGAAAAAGATCAAAGTATAAGGGTTAGGATTTACTTGCACTACTTTGCATAGAGTCCGAGTTTTTGAGTAGGGCTGAAACCAAAAACCGCGGTTGGGGTAGAACTGAGAATTATAGTGGAACTTAACTTGAATGAGAGAAAAAGATACAAGTATAGAGGGTTAGGATTTACTTGCACTAAAAGATCAAGCTTGGGTATTAAGTTGTAACCTGTTGAATAAATTGAGGTACATTTGGTAAGGTTTCCACCATAAAAGTCATGATATTTTGATGGCCCCTATCCCGTGAAAACCATTTCACTTTCCCATTTTTCATCTTTAATCTTCATCTTCTTCCATCTCCTTCTTTCCCTTTCCTTTCTCCATCCCATTTTTCATGTAGTTAAGCATTAAGGCAACTTCTAATTTTCCTCCAAGTAAGATTTTCTCCAAGTAAGTAGAATTTCTTGAAGCTCTATGTTATTCAACCTCTAATTGAGTTATATTGTAGATAAGTTATAAGAATTCTGATGTGTACAGGAGAAGTGAGTTCAAAGATAGCAGAAAAAGGAAGCTAAGAAGAGCTCAAGCTTTTTGGAGTGAAGGTTTGATATCTCTTGTCATTTCCCTTTTCTTTGCATGAGAACTTGTGTGATGTGTTGCTAATGAGACACTATGTTGCTTAATGTTGAGTGAGAGGACTGAAAATGGTGAGAAAGCATGGGATGAAATGAATAAATGAAGTAAATAGTGATGAGTAAATAGTGAGTTTATGCTACACAGGTTTTGCTGGAAATAGAACCAGTAACTTCACCTTGATTTTGAACCCTATTTAATGATGGAAATTAGGAAGTTGTCCATTGAAGAAGTTATTTCTTCCTTCTATGTGTAGCTTTTACATGGGTTTTTGAATCACTCAAATCGAGTTACAGATTGAAAGAGATATGACGCAAAAGAGTACAAACTACGGCAGGGCTAGAAACCGTCGCGCGCTGCTCAGCGAATTTCATTGGGCGCGCTCGCGAAATTGTGCCTGGTAAAACTCTCTGACATCTCATTTGGTGCTTTTCAACGCTCGGACTTTCATTGCGCGCTCACAGAAATTTTGGCCCTGTAGAACTCACTGACTCTCATGTGTGCGCTCGCGACTTCCACAGGCGCGCTCGCGACTTGGCTTTTCCTGCATTTTTGGACTTTCTTTTCCTATGTAAATGGATTCCTTGCTCAACTTGTATGCATCCAATCATTGTAAAACAAAAAGACAACATTAGAATATGGATTAAAACAACAGGCAAGCATGCAAATGATGTGAAATCATATGAACATGATGATTTATGAAGTGATGAACTATTACTATGATGTTGTGTTATACTTGTGACATACCAACATTATGCTCCATGGGGGTTAGGTAGAAACCATGTAGATAAGACCATGTCGCGACATAGGATAGCAGATCTGCGCCTCATACAGTTTGTTACTCCGGCTACAGGCCGTTGAGTGGCATCCAGTTTCACTACAGTTGTTTCATACAGTTTTTCTTATCACTTCGGTTTCACTATAACCTTATGGAGCTATACAGATATCTTGATTTATCATTGCATGAATCATACAGTATACTAGATAGAAAGAAAGACCATCAAGGTAAACTGAAAGTATTGTGATATGTGTGCTTATATGTGCCGTATGTGTTTACATGATTCTTTCCACACATGTATGTGCTTAATTGTTTCTTTTTATATTGAGATATCCACTGAGCTTTATTTGCTCAGCGAGTTACCTGTTTAACTCGCAGGTTTTGAGACTGGTCCGTAGAGAGTCAACTTACAACTGCTGCAGTTCATCCGTAGAAGACTCAGTCTTCAGGGTAGCTACTCCTTTGGATGTGTATTTTTGTCCATCCTTTTCTTTTCATGGCATGTTACAGGGCCACACAGTTGGGCCCATTTCATTTTGCAACTAGTATCATGTCTTGTAAAATATTTAAGTACGATTATTTTAATATTAAACAGCATCAACAATGATATAAGAGTCTGTATCCATTTTATTTATATCAAACATGACAGGCCTAAAGTCAACCAGTTTGTTAGCGTCTCAGTCGGTTCATTCGGGTTAACGGTGTGGGACCGGGAAGGGATGTTACAAATTTTGGGGTATCAGAGCCCTTAGGTTTAGTTTTCCTTGGGCTTTGCATGCATAAGTCTATGTATAGTGTTACAGCCGATGACTACCTTGATGAACTAAGCAGTTGTTGTTCTTTTTAGGGGATGTCACAGCGAAGTGAGAGCAGAGTCACACGCCTCTAGAGCAAAGTGGATGGTGGAGGCTCCGGTTAGCACCAGGTTCAAGAGGTGTTGTTTAAAACAACTTGCGGATATTTTAGACAGATTGCAGGGGTGATACCTCAGCACCAGTAGTAGTTAGAAAGAGAAAGAAAGCCCCACTGGGAGAAGAAGCTTAGAATATGCGTGCCAAAGAATTCAGAGCTAGCAGGATTGACAGTCCAGAATAAGCTGAGTATTGGTTAGATGGGAGTTGAATCCTGGAAACAGTTTGCAGTGTACACTAGGAGGACAAGTTGCTTTGCTTGGCCACATCATTGCTGAAGATGAGGCATACCCACATGGTGGATTACTGTTCAGCAGCGAAGTATTCAGCAGAGCAGCGTACCTGTCAATTCTTTTTTGGATTGGAATTCAAGAAAAAAGTCATCACAGAGGCTTATCATCACAGAGGCTTACCTTGATGCTAGAAGGAAGGAATTCTTATACCTTAGGCAGAACAGAATGTCAGTTGCAGAATATGAACGAGATCACCAGACTCAGCAGGTATGGTGAGCGGATAGTGGCTACAGAGGTCAAGAGGTGTAAAAAGTTCTAGGAAGGCTTGAACGATGAGATTCAGATGGGAGTGGTAGCTTCCAGATTCAGAGAGTTTTTATCTTTGGTAGAGGCAGCTCAAGAGATAGAGCGCATTCAGGCCAATCAGCATACCAGACGCCAACAGTCTCAGCAGAAGAGAGACTAGACTCAGAGTGCACCCAGTACATATCAGTCGGAGAGCAAGAGATTCAGAGGTGCTAGTATTTCAGCTGGTTCTAGGCCGTGCTAGTAGTTCAGCTGGTCCTAGGCCATCCTTTAGCCAAGGCTCAGCTAGGGTTGCTAATGCCCCAGCGGTATCAGTGGCTAGTTCTGCTGGTGGTAGTCGAGGTTCAGGCAGAGGAATTAGTAGAGGCACCGGTAGAGGTGTAGAGTCAGCCGGTTATACTGTAGAGGTGCAGAGTCAGCCGGGTATACTTTGCCACCTTGTGAGCATTGTGGCAGACGACATGGTGGAGATTGTTGGCTGGTGACTGGTAAATGCTGGCTATGCGAAGCGTCAGACCATCAGAAGAAAGATTGTCCTAAGAGGGCAAAAGTTCCTATACAGTTCATAGCAGGCAGAGGGAGAGGTGAGAGCTCCGGAGGGCAGAGACAGCAATCAGAGACTATGGACAGACCCAATACTAGAGGTCCAGCCAGGGTCTATGCGATGCGAACCAGGGAAGATGAGGAAGCTCCAGATGTAATAGTTGGTGAGTTTTCTTTATGTGATCATACAATTTATGCTTTAATTGATTCTGGATCATCACATTCATACATCAGTATACCTAAACAATGGGTTAAAGGGTTAGCAGTTGAGCATGTGAGTTAGGGTATTTTAGTTACTAATCCATTAGGAGATGCAGTAATAACCCATACAGTGGTCAAAGGATGTCTAGTTGTTGTTCATGGAAAGGAGTTTCCAAGAGATCTTATGGAGTAGCCATTCAGAGAATTTGATGTTATTCTGGGTATGGATTGTCTATCTAGACATCATGCTATAGTTGATTATGCAAAGAAAAGGGTGACATTATATACAGCAGCAGGGGAAGAGATTATAGTTTTTCGGGAAACAGCGAGATTTTTTGGGTAATGTAATATCAGCCATGGCAGCAAAGAGATTGATTCAGAAGGGTTGTGAAGCATACTTGGTATGTGCACTGAAAGTAGAGAAAGAAAAATCAAAAGTGTAAGACATACCAATAGTATGTGATTATCTAAACGTGTTTCCAGAAGATTTACCAGGGTTACCACCAAGGAGAGAAGTGGAGTTTACCATAGATGTCTAGCCCAGAGTAGCACCAGTATCAATTGCACCTTATAGAATGGCACCAAAGAATAACCTATGATGAATGCTTTGGCAGGGCTGATATGTGATTAGAACCATAATGTGATTTTGACCTTGCGCGCTCGGGGTTTTAAATCCCAAAGTCGCCGTACGACTTCCGTTTGAATGGAGGATCAAAGTCAACGTAGTTCGATAGGCTTCTTTGAAGGGCCTGTTGAATGGGTATCGCTTGAATGCATGAGTTGTTGTTGGTATGCTTTGTGCATTTTTGGGCTTTAGGCATTCCTGCTGAAAATTGATTTTTAGGCATTTTCAGGCATTTGTTGCCAAAAATGTTGATTTAAGGCTTTTAGCCAAAAAGATTGATTTAGGCAATTGTTGCCTAAAATTGATGTGATTTAGGCGATTTTTCGCCAAAATTGATTATTTGAAGGTTCTTAGCCAAAATGAGTTGATTTAGGCAATTTATTGCCAAAAATTGATGATTGGGCGATTGTCGCCAAAACTGATTGACTTAAGGCAATTTATTTGCCAAAAGTGATTATTTGAAGGTTTTTAGCCAAAATTTTGATTTAAGCGATTTGTCGCTAAAAAAGATTAATCTCACTTATAGGCAATTTGTTTACCAAAAGTGATTAATTGATTTGCAAGTTTGAAGGCTTCTAGCTAAAAGATTGATTAATTCTAAGGCATTTTGCCAAAGCTTCTGATTTAAGCGAGTTGTCGCTAAAAAGTGGTTAATCTAATTTATAGGCAATTTGTTTGCCAAAAATTGATTGAACCGTGGGCAATTTGTTGCCGAAATGTGGTTGATTTAATTGTAGGCAATTTGTTGCCAAAACGTGATTGATTAAGGCTTTTTAGCCACAATTATTGATTAATTGGGATTGATTAAGGCTTTTGTAGCCACGAATTATTTGATTAATTTGGACTTCACGCCGGACTGGGTCCGAAATTAAAGGCATTAACATAGTTATTAATTAATAAGTCCTTTTAGCCGATATTGTCAGGAGTTTGGCATGCCATAACCATCACAATTTATGATTTACCGGCGTATTTAAGGGCCTGGGAAACTTTAATTAATTGAGGCAATTTATTGGTCCAAATTCTCACGACGTGGAAATGCATTTGCAGTTGTAGAATTTAGGACTAGGAAGATGAATATGCATGAAGTCTAATTAAAATAGACAGGGTTTTAACTTATTATGGTCAGTCGGTCCACTTCTTAGTCCAGTTAGCTCCTCGTTTGGGGAATAATTAATTAATTAAATTTAATTTAAGTGGCACAGTATTATAACAAGAAAGCAATAAAAACTAAATTAAAATGCAGAAAGCATGTAAGAATCGCAAGGAGCGTAGGGGAGAAGCGAGCGTCCCGTCAACAAGACTGAGCCAAAACGGAGCCCCAGCAGCCATTTTTTTATAGGAAAAAAATGCGACCCCGGGCGCCCCTGCCGCCTGGGCTGGGCGTCGTCGTGTGCCGCCTGGCTGGGCAGGCATGCCACCCTCGCGGGCGCGTGCATGTGGTGTTTTTCCCTTCTCTTTTTTTCTTTTTTTTCGTTCCGGAGTGCTTTTCCGGGAGTTCCGGACGTCCAGTTGTTATTCATGGAAAGGAGTTTCCAGGAGACCTTATGGAATTGCCATTCAGAGAATTTGATGTTATTCTGGGTATGGATTAGCTATCCAGACATCAGGCTATAGTTGATTGTGCAAAGAAAAGGGTGACATTATATACAGCAGCAGGGGAAGAGATTACAGTTGTCGGGAAACGGTGCAATTTTCTGGGTAATGTGATATCAGCCATGGTAGCAAAGAGATTAATTCAGAAGGGTTATGAAGCATACTTGGTATGTGCACTGAAAGCAGAAAAAGAAAATTCAAAAGTGCAAGACATACTAACAGTGTGTGATTATCCAGACGTGTTTCTTTACAGTGTTAACTACCGAAGAGGGAAGTGGAGTTTTACCATAGATGTCTATCCTTGAGGCAGCAGTATCAACTTGCACCTTACGAATGGCACCAGCAGGAGCTAAAAGAGTTAAAGATTCAGCTGCAGGGTTATTGGATAAGGCTTTTATCAGACCACGTGTATCATTGAGCAATCGGTATTAATTTGTAAAGACGAAGAATGGATCACTCAGATTTGTGCATTGACTACAGCAACTGAAACAAACTGACAATTAGAATAAGTATCCATTGCCTGAATTGACATGAATTGTTTGTTCGCTAAAGAGTGCAGGCATGTTATTCATAAGATTCGACTCTAGGTGAGGGATATAATCAGTTGGCGTCATAAAGGACAGAGATATCGCTAAGACCTGCATTCAGGAACCCGATACTGGTCACTATGATTTTTTAGTAATGCCATTCGGTCTCACAAATGCACCCAGGGTTTTCTGGGATCTATGAACCGCGTGTCTTCATTATATCTGGACTCGTTCGTGGTGGTGTTGTATAGATGAATTTTGGTCTATCTCCAGAGACAGGGTTGAAACATCGATAAACATTACGGATTGGTATTTAGACGAACTGGAGGGAAAACAGCTGTATGCCAAAGCTGCCAGTAAGTTGTGAGTTTTGGTTGGAAGAAGTTTCTTTCTTAGGACATGTGGTGTCATCGGAGGTATCAGAGTGGATCCTAAGAAGATTGATGCTATTGTTTGATTGGAAACCACCAAGAAGATGTTCACAGAAGTTGAAGTTTTCTTGGTTTAGCCGCGGCTATTACAGAAGGTTCGTAAGCGGTTCTCCATCATTGGCATACCTTTAAGATTATTGAAGAAAGCAGTTGTATTCCAATGGGATGATAAGTGTCAGCAGAGTTTTGACACTTTGAAGAAAAAGTTGACTGAAGCACCCGTGTTGACTCAGCCAGTGTCAGGTAAAGACTTTGAGATTTACAGTGATACCTCTCATACTGGGTTAGGATGTGTACTTATACAAGACAGAAAAGTGGTAGCTTATGTCTCCAGACAATTGAAGCCACATGAATTGAATTATCCAACTCATGATTTAGAATTGGCAGCCATTGTTCTAGCATTCAAAGTATGGCGGCATTATCTGTACGATGAAAAGTGTCACATTTATACAGATCATCAGAGTTTAAAGTATTTACCGACACAGAAAGATTTGAATTCAAGACAACGGAAGTGGATGCAGATTCTGGCTTCATTAATTACCATCCGGGCAAAGCTAATGTGGTAGCCGATGCCCTTAGCCGAAAATCATTGTTTGCTTTGAGAGCAATGAGAATTAGCATGGAGTTGCAACAGCAGGGAGATATTCTAGCACAGATGCAAGTATAACCATCTTGGGTTCAGGAAGTTGCAGAAGCACAGAAGACAGATGCACAAATAGCACTATGGGTGAAACAAGTACAGGAAGCTCATGGTGGGAAATTCAGATTAGATAACAGTGGAGTCTTATTCTATGACGACAGAGTTGTTGTACCATAGACAGGGGAGATTAGACAGAAGATTCTGTATGAAGCTCATAACAGTCCATATACAATGCATCCAGGTAGTACCAAGATGTATCAGGATTTAAAGAAATGCTATTGGTGGCCAGGCATGAAGACAGACATCGGAAATGTTGTAATAAGATGTTTAACATGTCAACAAGTAAAAGCAGAACATCAACTGCCAGCTGGGTTACTTCATCCAATAACCGTGCCAAAAGTGCCAGCGTGAAATTGGGATCAGATTCAACGATGGATTTTGTTACTGGCATTACCTCAGACGCAGCAGAAGCATGATGCAGTATGGTATTGTAAGACAGATTAACAATCTGCACACTTTCTACCAGTTTAGGTGGACTATTATCCTGGAAAGTTAGCCAGAGAATTTATGTTAGAGACATAGTTTCGACTACATGGAGTTTTCATCATCTATTATATCGGTCGTGATCCAAGGTTTACATGAGGGTGCGAAGTTTTGGGGTAAACTGTAGGACGCATCTAGGGACAAAATTTGCATTCAGAATTCTGGATGGCTTCCTTGAATCTTGGCACAAATCTTGAACACTTGAAGTCTTGGAGAGAGAGAAGAACAATAGAACAAAGATTATTAAAACTGGAGATATCTCTACAATGAATGGCTCCTCTCTTTATATAGACTTCTTGGGAGAAAATCCGACTTCGATTAGGAAATAGAGTCCTCATTAAGTAAGAAATATTTTTGGAAATAGGAAATTGTTTAGGCTTTGAATTTCTTCTCAATTAGGACTCTTCCATGCGCCTAAATAAGATTAGAACTTGATTTGCACGTCAGGAAAGTATCTCAGGTGGGCCCATGTAAGTGATGGGGACTGGCTAGCATTTTCGACTTAAAACATCACTTGATTTATAGCGCGGGCATGTTGTGAGGCACGGTTTGGGCGTGCCGAAACTTGATTCTATGGAGGGTTCAGCACGGGCCGTGCTCAGGGGCACGCCTAGATAAGGACTTGTGGCACGGGCATGCCACATATCACGGCTAGCGTTACCTTCAACCTTAGATCGGATTCATAATGTCTTTCACGTATCAATGTTAAGGAAATACAGATCAGACCCATCACACGTGTTATCAGTAGAAGCAGAAGGTGAACTTCAGCGCGATATCACATTATGAAGAAGAAAGTTTCAGATCTTACCAGCCGAATGAAAAGAATTTGTGGAACAAGAAAAATAGCAATTGGTAAAAGTTCTTTGGGAGGAAATAAGACAGAAGAAGCAATTGGGAATTCACGAAACCAATAGACAAAGTATCCGCTTTATTCACAAACAGGTTAAACTTCGGGACGAAGTTTTCATTTAGGAGGGGAGAAATGTGACAATCCTACTGGAGTCGAGTCTTTGCATAGAGTCGAGTTTGAGTCGGGCTGAACAAACTCGGTTGGGGTAGAAAAATGGGATTATAAGTGGACTTACTTGAATGAGAGAAAAAGATCAAGTAAGGTTAGGATTTTACTTGCCCTAAAGATCAGCTTGGGTATTAAGTTGTTACCTGTTGGACAATTGAGGTACATTTGTAAGTTTTCACATAAAAATTCATTTGATATTTTGACTGGCCTACCATGAACCATTTCACTTTCCCATTTTTCCATCTTTACTTCAATTTCTTCATCTCTTTTCTTCCTTTCTCCATCCATTTTTCATGGTAGTTAAGCATTAAGGCAACCTCTATTTTCTCCATGTAAGTAGAATTTTTGAACTTTCATGTATTCAACCTCTATTGAGTTTATCATTGTAGATAAGTTTATAAGAATTCTGATGTGTATAGGAGAAGTGAGTTCAAAATGCAGAAAAAGGAAAGCTAAAGGAAGAGTCAAGCTTGTTTTGAGTGACGGTTTGATATCTCATTGTCATTTACCATTTTCTTTGCATGAGAACTTGCTGTGGTGTGTTGCTCAATGAGACACTATGTCTGCTTAATGCTTGAGCTGAGAGGACTGGAAATGGTGAGAAAGCATGGGATTGCAATTGGATGAAATGAATAAATGAAGTAGATATTGATTTCATGCTGAATAGGTTTGCTGGAAAATTGACCAGTAACTTCACCTTGATTTTGACCCTACTTAATCATGGAATTAGGAAGTGGTAAAGAAAAGTTATTTGTTCCTCTATGTGTCAGTTGTCCATGGGTTTTTGAATCACCTAAATCGGAGTTATAGATTAAGAGATATGACCCAAATAGTACACACTGCGCAGGCTGGAAAACACGACTCGCGCTCGCGAATTTCATGTCGTGCTCGTGAATTGGGCCTGTAAACTCTCTAACTCTCTTGTGTGCTTGGTGCTTTTTGCGCTTGCGAATTTCATTGCGCGCTCACGAATTTGGCCTGTAAACTCTCTGACCCTCTTGTGTGCTTCTCACGCTAGCGACTTTTCATGGCGCGCTCGCGACTTGTGTTTTTATGCTCTTTTGGACTTCATTTTCTATGCAATTATATTCCTTTGCTCAACTTGTATGCCTCCAATCATTTTAAAACAAAAAGAAAACATAAGAACATGTATCAAAACAACATGCAAGCATGCAAATGATGTGAAACCAAGTAAACATTATGATTTATGAAGTTATGAAACCATTAATATGCTGTTGTGTTATACTATTGACTACACTTTATGGCCCATTGAGGTTAGGTAGAAACCGCCATTGTGATAAGGGCTATGTCGCGACATAGGATAGCAGATCTGGCACCCAACGTTGTACTTCGGCTAAGGCGTTGAGTGGAATGATTATATAGTGGGCCATACACAGCCAAGCACTTTCATCCAGTTTCATACAGTTTTTTCTTATCAATTGTTTCACTATTAACTTATGGAGCATACATATAATCTTGCACATAACATTGCATGAATCAATACAGTTATAAAACCTGAAGAAGATCATCAAGGTAAAATGAAAGTATACTGAATATGGTGTGCTTTATGATGTGCCATATGGTGTTTACATGGTTTCTTTGCTACAATGTTACTGTGCTTAATTTGTTTCTTTCTATGTTTGAGATATCACTGGCTTTTTTGGTCAGCTGAGTTATGTTTTAAGCTCACAGTTTTGAGATGCGAACCGTAGAGAGTCGGATAACAACTGCTTACGTTCATCTGTAGAAGACTCAGTCTTTTAGGGTAGGCTTTACTCATCTTTGATGGTGTATCTTTTTTGTCTTCCTTTTCATGGCATGATACAGGGCAACAGTTGGGCCCATTTATTTGTGCAAACTTATTAAGTACATTATTAATATAAACAGCATCATCATGATATAAGAGTCTGTATCCATTATTATATTAGCATGACAGGCCATAAAGTCAACCAGTTTGTAGCGTCTAGGTTCGGTTCATTCGGGTTAACGGGTGGACCGGGAAGGGATGTTACAGTATTTATGTTCAAATACATAAATAAGCATATCTCTAAAGACTACCAAACTATGTTCTTCCACTGTGATGTTGATCTTTGTCTTCTAACTAGCACTCTCGGTCTACAACATGTGCGCGATAAACATCGGCACGTTGAGTATAAAACTCAGTGGTTCTAAAAAATCTCATGCATCTGAATATTGAGATGGTAACACATTCATAAATTATAGACATTCAATCATCATAGATATCATTTGTCCATACCAATTCCATCTCAACAAGATGTTGAACTAGCAAATAATGATGGAGGTAAGAAACCACTCATTCCTCAAAAAATTAATAGAACTAAGGGGAGAGAGACTTAAAAAGATTTTTGCAATATGAGATCATTTTACTGAGAATGATGACACGAAAAATCCTCGTGCATCGTGTAACTATTATGATGCTTCTTATGCAAGTGATCCCAAAAAAAGTGAGACTAGTAATCTGTGGAATCATTTAGAAAAAAAAAATGTAGGAGATATCCTTATGGGATAATTGATAAAAAGCAAAAAACACATAGTTTTGAACCTAAAAAAGATGCTACCGAAAGTGATAGTCTTATTGTTGGCACTTTAAAAGTTGCTAAGTATGATCCTGAAGCAATTAGAAAAAGCATTGGCAAAAATGATTATAACTGATGAGTTGCCCTTTAGAATTGTTGAAGGTGAAGGATTTAGAAATTATTCTTAACTATTATAACCAAGATTTGTTGTTCCTTCTCGTATTATAGTTTGGATAGATTGCATGAAACTCTAAATAGAACATAAAGAAGATTTAAGAAAGATATTAAAGAATCAATGCGTGTTTAACGACTGATACTTGGACATCCATTCAGAATCATAATTACATGTACTTAACTGCCCATTTGATTGACCAAGATTGGAAGTTACAAAAAAATATTAAACTTTTGTCAAGTTTCTAATCACAAGGTTAAAACAACTGGGAGGGTGATAGAGAGTTGTTTGCTAGAATGGGGTATTGAGTATGTTCTCGCAATAACTCTTGATAGTGCAAGTTCTAATGATTTATCCGTTGCTTATTTAAAAGATCAATTTCCTTGGAAGTCTAGTGTTTTAGATAATGAATACTTGCATGTTCAATGTTCTGCACATGTTTTGAATTTTATTGTCCAAGATGGTTTAAAAGAACATGATGAGTCTCTTCTTAAGATTCAAAATGCAATTCGTTATGTGAGATCATCACCGAGTAGGCTTGATGCTTTTAAATAGTGTGTTGAACATCTGAAAATTACAAATAAGAGTCTCTTGTGTCTAGATATTAAGACTAGATAGAATTCCACCTACTTGATGTTGGAGGTCATAGAAAAATTTGAAGCAACTTTTGTTAGGTTGTATTATTGTGATTCAAAATGTAAGAAATATTTTGAGAAGAAAAAAGTGAAGGGTACTCCAAAAAAAAAAAAGTGATTGGGAGAAGGCAAGAGCATTTGTTAAATTTTTGAAAATGTTTTATGATGTTACTTTGAAATTTTCTGGGTCTTTGCATGTTACTTTACATATTGTTTTTAAGGAATTAGTATCAATGCAAAGAACATTGCAAAAAATGACTAGTAGTAGAGATAAAGTGGTGGCTATCAATGCAATTATAATGAAAGAAAAGTTTACTAAGTATTGGGAGAACTTATTGCACGTTGCTATTGTTTTGGATCGCTGATACAAGTTGAAGTATGTGAAGTTTTACTTTGATCAAATTTATGAATCTAGAATGGCTGTTACAAGACTTGCACTTGTAAAAACAACTTTGAATCGATTGTATGATTGGTATAATGCATTCTATTTTGGAGATGTTGGAATTGATGTGGATAGTCCATCTTCTAGGTCATTGTCATTTGATGACAATGATGATATAGATGATGCATTTGCAAAGAAACTACAACATGAGCAATCAATGGAGAGTAAATCAGAGATTGGAAAATATTTGATGGATGATCTTGAGAAATTGACATCTTGTGATGTTTTGAGTTAGTGGAAATTGAATTCTTCAAAATATTCAATCCTTTCTAAGATGACAGGAGATATCTTGGCAATTCCTATTTCAATCGTTGCTTCTGAATCCGCTTTTAGTACAAGTGGGTGTATACTTGATACATTTAGCAGTTCATTGTCTCCTAAAATGGTGGAAGCACTTATTTGTACACAAAATTGGTTGAGGAGTAGTCCTACTATGATTGAGTTGCAAGATATTTTGGATGATATTGCTAAGTTTGAAGAAATTACACAACGTAATGAAATATAATTAATTTTTTAAATTATAATTCTCTATTTAGTTCTTTTAATTGAGAATACTAACTTCCTTTTTTGTTCTTTGTTAATAGGAATTGGAGAACCTAGCACAAACGTTGAGGATGATCCAATGGATGATGAATATTGAAGCTTAAATAATTTTAGTGTCATGTTCTTTTTTAATTATTTATTTTGTTATTGTTTGTAGTATTTTTTAAAGACATAATATTTTATGTTGAATTTTTCAACTATTATTGTTGTTATGTTTATTTATGTATTTTGTTTTTCAAATTCTTTTGTTGTTTGTTTTGATTTTGATTTGTTTTTTTTTTTGTTTATTTAATTTCTCTTCTTTTAAACTGTCAAACCACCAATTCGAATCAAACCAAACTGAACCGTCATTCTAGGTTTGGTTGATTTTAATATTTTTATTGGTTTTTTTTGGTTTATATTTTTTATAAACCAGCATTTTAGGTTTAGTTCGAATATAGCTTCAAATCGAACCAAACTGACCCATGAACACCCCTACTTAAATAAACATAATTATACTTAAAGAATGTTCGTATCTCATACAATTTTTCAAAAATTCCTATGACCCAAATCATAGAAAATTCATCATTTCTCCAGTTCCAAAAGAGATATCCATGCCAACTTTTAAACATATGCTAAATGATAGGCTAAATTCGCAAGTGCATGAAATCACAATAAGTAATAAAGAATGAGTAGTGTATCGTTTCCACGAGAATTGTTATCTAAACGACAATAAGAAGAATAATAGTAAAATAAAAGAATAGAATAAAGCAATGAATAGGAGATGAAACAAGATAATTTGATGAAATGAAATCAAGGATTAAAGACTACTAGGGATTTTGACTTCATTTAATTATATCCAATTTATTTTATTAGTTTGATAATCAATTTTAATCGTTTAAGTAGGGAAAACAACCCTAAAATTGCTAACAAGCTCTCTCGATGTATTATTAGCTATAACACGGTCTACTTACCTATCTTCTAATAGCACAATCAAACATGAATTAACTCATTAAGTTTTATAGTTTGTTTATGAATTCATAACCTAGAGTGGTTAACTTATGAAAATCTCCATGAGCCAAACCATGTAGCTTCCACATCAAGTTATTATTGCCATGTAATTTATTACCTTTCTCATATCAAAAACCTTTCTCCCTATAGTGATTAATGAAATAAGTCAACCCAGGGGAGAAACTCTGCCTGGAAGCGTTAAAGTTCAATAATAAATTATACCATGAACAAGGAAAAGGAAATCTAATATTATAAATTGAAATCGAAATTAAGTTACATCAAATCCCTAGTATGAGAATTTAGTTCAACATAATAATTAAATTAAATTTGAATAAACTTGTAAATATTCTCATAATCAACATGAATATTAAAAATAAAACAAGGAGAGAGTTTAGAAATAAAAACTAGTCAATAATTGGCTTGTAGTGCTTCCTTGAATCTCAATCTCCAATTTGATTGCTTGAAGTCTTGTAAAGAGAAATGATGTAGAGAAAAGAATATGGAATAAGGGATGTGATGTCAATGGATCCCCTAATTTGTGTAGAGATTGCTCTTTATATAGACTTCGCAGGGCTTCTTTGAGCCTAATTAGGAAAACAATCTAACTTGTTAAGGAAGAAATGGAATTACAATAGGAAACAATTAAATCTTGTATTTCTTCCAAATTAGGAGTCTAAGTTGATCAATTAGGATATAACTCGAATTAGGTAGTAGCTTTGTGGTCCCCACTCTTCCTTATTTGATATTTGGCAATTCGTAATTAAATCTCTACAAAAACTTTCCAAAACAATATCAAAACAATAAAGGAAGCAAAAATTAACAGTTAAATAAAAACATAAATAAAATTAAATAAAAACTAATTAAAATAAATAAAAATGCTAAAAATTCTATTAAAAACTATATAAAAATAATATATACCTATCAAAATTTCCAAACTTAAACCATTGTTCGTCCTCAAGCAATAAAACTAAAACTAAACAAGCTAACAAAGCTAACTTAATATGGCTGGAAACAATTATTCACAATCTCAAAAATATCAAAAATTTCTTAACATGAGAATAAAGTAAGTGTTTTCTAAACTAATTATTTTCTTGCAAAAATTTAATTATCAACAAAACACATTCTTTAATTTAAACATGAGCTAATAAGGTCTTCAACACCAATAATTATTCAAATTATGACGAATAGAATAAGAATTTTCAAAAATTGTTAACCCTTAAATAAGATGATGATAAATATAATTCTAACGTTCTCATAGGCAGACATAGTCATCTCTTCTCCACAATTGAAATGCACACAATTAGAAAGATCAAAACATCTTTAATTAAGATTTTAACGGGGTTAGGGGGTATAATAACAAGATTTAATTATATTAAGAACATACATTCTTTTTGTAACGAAAGAGTTTTAACTTTGAGATTTTTGACTAGCCTAATTGGAGATACTTTAGCAAGGTTTCTTTATAATAGTACTTTGATAATTTCTTCTTCCTTGCTTGAATTCCCCAAACTTGAATTTTTGATTATTTTCATTTCATTTTTTTCTTCATGAGGTGTTTTTCTTTTGTACTCCACTTGCTAGATAGTCTCTTTCTTTGATTTTTTTTCCTATGCATTAATATAATTTAAAAATTATTTATTATACATTAATGTACTTTAGGGGAAAGGTTTTGTAATTTGGTTTACTGGCTAGGTTTGATGTGGGGTAATAAAAAAAAAAAAAATTTGGATATAGGATCAAAGGGTTCCAAGGTCAGACTTTAACTTAGAGTGGCTTATGCTAAATATGAGTTTAAAACAAAGAATACCTAGATCGTCTCTTCTTAAATGTGAGCATTTAAAAGTTTGCCTCAAAGAGAGTTCTAGTTTATTCTAGGAATGCCAAGGTTAAATAAAATTTTAATTAAAACATACCTATATACCATAACAATTACAAAAATTGGTGTTCATGACCTTAAAAATATATGGTTAAATCAAAGAATTATGCAAGTCAAATATTAAAATTAAAGCTCAAGAACAAATAGTTTCAAAAAACAACTAAATTTTTTACAAGTTTATAAATTATGATAATTCTCAAGCTTGCTCATAATTATTTCAATCATATTAAGCTAATAAAAAAAAAATTAAAATTTTAACTAAAATTTTTCTTCCCCCAACTTAATTTAGCACATTGTCCCTAATGTGTGCAAAAATAAGACCAATTCCCCTAATAGTGTGCAAATAAAAAAAAAATTAAAATTTTAACTAAAATTTTTCTTCCCCCAACTTAATTTAGCACATTGTCCCTAATGTGTGCAAAAATAAGACCAATTCCCCAAATTTATCATATATTACCAATACAATGTGCAAAAATAAAATTTAGAGTTGAAAACACCTTACCACTGTTGCATTGAAAAATACAATAAAAATTTAAGGAATATAAAGGCGTAGAATCCAATGGCTAAAAGCTGAAACAAAGGATAAAACTGTTAAAAAGGTAATTTGGGTCGTGTGTTGGTGTGCCACGGGCGTGGCGTGCGTGAGTCGTTGGTTGTGCAGTCATCAGGTTGCCATGGGCGTGTTAGTTGATACACCCCGGTCGTGGACTCCTTTGAGAGTTTTTGTCCATTGTTGCTTAGTTGGTCACAGCCATGTTCATTACGAAAACATCCTTTGATTTGTTGAGCAGCTGACACGGCCGTGGCAAATTACACGGCCATGCTATGTAGCTGCCTGAACTTCACATGGAATCGCGCCTCATTGACATGGCCATGGAAAGTTACACGGACAAGCAGTGTACTCTCTTAAACCCCATGAATTGACTCTTGTAGTACACATAAACTCAGATTTAAGTTTGGTGAATAAAAGAACAAGAATAAGAAAATAAAAATAAAAACAAGAATAAAAACAAAACAAAAGTTGAAGAAATAAAAGAAAGTATAGGTTGTCTCCCATAAGCACTTTTATTTAACGTCGTTAAGCTTGACTTTTGGAGAAGTATTTGTCAAATAACGGCTTTCGCCCATAGTATGTATCATGTAATATCATATATGAGTCTTGGTTGAAAACACCCTCAAGATTAGGGGTGAGTAAAATTATCGACCGAACTGAAAACCGAACCAACTCAGTTCGATTCGATTCGATCTGACGCTCAAGAAAGGTTCGATTGTCGGTTCATTCTGTTTGAATCGAATTTATGGCTCGGTTCAATTCGGTTACACAAATATTCGGCGATTGGGCTTAGAGCTGAGCCGAAATAGTAAAAATCGACAAAAATAGACCGAACTAATTGCTTCGGTTCATATACAAACTTCAGTCTGGTCCAATTTATTGTAAAGAAACTTCAATTTATATTTTGTGGCTTCAGTTTGGTTTGATTTGAACCAAACCGACCCTTTGTTCAGTCCTACTCAAGATTGGCTAGTTTAGAAAAAATTATGCTCATCTTATCAACAACACTTGGCTTCCAATGATGAGCTTGGGGAAAGAAATTTCCTAGAAACAATTTGTTAATGGTAGCATAATGGAAAGAAAGGATCTTCCAGTGGTGTATGTATAAAAACTATTGATAAGCTAAAATCAATAGTCTCAATTATTTCCTCATCTACCAATAGTGCTTTTTGCTCATCTTCATTTAAAATCTCTGCCAATGCCCCTTTCAGTTTTACATCGCTTTCTTCATGGTCATTAATAATCGTGTTTGGAAGCAAGAAAGTGTGATTTAAGCCGTCTTCAAAGGAGTTATATTCTTCACATGTAGGCTTTACTTCTTCTAAAGGTGCAACTTCGTATGAAATTTCCTCATAATCTAACTTGCATTCCTCATCTTTAAGTCTATTAGCTACCATTACTGTCAGTTGCGCTGCTTGTATCTCCAAATTCTTGATCATTTCTTGTTGGATCTTAAAACTCTCATGAGTTTCATTCATGAATTTGTAGACGTTCAAATTTTGCCTTTAAAAGGTTCAGTGATGATATACCATTTTTTACATAAATTTGACTGGTGTTCCCGATCGCGCTGGTTCTCAGACCAAAGGTTTGTGGCTGAGATTATACATGTGTTTAACCATTTTTACTTTTTCGGATTACCGGGTGTTTCACTATGAAACTGGGCCTGAGAAGCGCGTCGGGCCCGCCTGATGCACTTCCCGACCAACCGCCTTATTTTATGTGCCACCTGGTTCGATTTGGTATAAATGGCCCAGGCTCACTGCGGGGCCCGCCAGTGGCGTTTTGCCACGTCACCCTAAAATGTGGCCACCCACCCTGATTTGCCTATAAATAGGCATTGGGGGTGTGCCTTAAAAGAGGACTTTTAGTGATTGGAAGGGAAACTCTTGATTTTTAAAAACTCAATATAGAAATCAGAGGAAATTAGTATTTCACTTTGTTCTAAGATTGAGATTCATTGATTTCTCACTCAAAAACCCCTAAAGATCAACTAAAAATCCTAAAAAACACATTTACTAATCTTCGATCTCGGATTATTGGGTCAAGAACCAAGTGTTTGTGAGGACAAGTGATTTTTTCCAAAATGTATTTGGAAAGAATCGAATCGAATCGAACGGGCTTGGTTGATTTTATTTATTAAATTGGTTTTCTTTATTTAACCCACTCATTAATCCTCGGAAAATGGTTCTCTTACTTTGGTAAGAGTTTTATTTTGGAGTCGCCACTCTTATTAGAAAAAATTCTCGAATTAGATGATTCATTGGAATCGACTAGCTCAGTTTTAAACTAGAGACGGGGTCCAGGAGTTAGGTACTATAGGGGAAGGTGTTAGGCACCCCTATCGCCCGGTTAAACTGGCCTCCTCGTTGTCCAAAGATTCACAATTAATAACAATGTGATTAACTAAAATTGAGATGCAAAAATAATTTTAATGCGATTTTGAAGAAATAACACTCATGCAAATAATCTGAAGCATAAAAGCATAAGTAAAACATCCACAAAGAAAGGGGGAGGAGAAAAGAGCACATCCCATCCACCTAAATATACAATCTACCCATTCCGCTCCAAAATTCCAATTCTCCAATAATATTACATACAAGCATTTATTGAGATCCATTAAGATCTCTTTACATTTTACAATAATATAATACTAAAGCAAAATAAAAGTAGACATCCATACAATCAACATAAACACAAAATGCTCATTATTCACAGAATTAAAGATCATGCATCCCATCCATCATCATTCATTCATTCACATAATGAAAATATAATGCATGTTCATAGTACAAGATTGATGAATAATGGGGTTAGTGCAATAATAAACATTAAGCATTAATAAAGAGGCATAAAATTAAAAGGACAAAATAATAAAGTGCTTGTAGAGTAAAGAGTAGTAATTAAATGACAAGAATTTAAATGGTTAAATAAGATTTTAGCTCATGGCCTTGATGTTCATCTTGAAAGATGAACAAATAGCCGGGGGTACGGTACAACGCAATCCGTTTAGATCTATTTTAGTTGCTAATGAAATGGAATCACAAATTGTTGCTCTCAATCTTGTCCTTGTTGTTTATTTGATCCATTTGTGGCCAAATATGCACCCCAGACCACTTAAGTTTGGAACTTGGTCATTGGATCTCTGATTAGGGACCATTTATTGATTATTTATCATTTTGAACCTCTAAATCGAAGGGCTGGCACCATTAAGAGAGGTGGCATGCGCCATAGGGGTTGTGGCATGCGTCTCACATAGTGGCGCAAGGCCCTTCCCAGATCAAGAAGGTTTCAGATGAGAGATGAGGCAAAACAGAGGTGGGCTTTTGTGGCGAGAGCCACAGGCCTATGGCGCATGCCACACGTAGTGGCTTGCGCCACTAGCTCAAGCCGTGCGCCATAGAGGCATAGAAAGCCCCTTATGGTTGATCGTAGGTCTTCCTCATAATAAGATCCAAGCGGGTGTTTAAAACACCGAAAAAGGAAAGAAAAAGATTAAGGAAAGAGTTTACGGTTCTCAAAAACTACCTGTAGACGATTTCTTTGAAGATTGGTTCAAAAATGGATGAAGAAACCCAAATACTTGGTTCTTGATCCAATAGTCCGAGATTGAAGATAATAAATGTATTTTTGGGGATTCTTGACTAATCTTAAAGGGTTTTTGATTGAATAAATAATGGATCTTAACCTTGGATCAAAGGGTAATAATAGTCGCCTTCGGTTCTTAGTTTGAGTTTTCAAAACACAAGAGTTTCCCCTAAGGTCCAAAAATCCTCCTCCTAGGCACACCCCTCAATGCCTATTTATAAGCAAATGAGGGTGGGTGCCCCCATTTAGGGCTGACATGGCAAAACACCATTGACGGGCCCCGCAATAGGGCCGGGCCTATTTTTACTAGATCAGATCAGGTGGCACATAAAATGAGGTGGTGCACCGAGAAATGCACTGGGCAGGCCCGACACGCTTCTTGGGCCCGATTTCGTTTCGAAATGCCTGGTAACCCGAAAAAGTAAAAACGGTAAACACATGGATAATCTTAGCCACAGACCATTGGTCTGAAAACTAGGCCGATCAGGAATCTCGATTCAAATTTATATGAAAAACGATGTATCATCACTGAAACTTTAGGGGCAAAATTTGAGTGTCTACAGTTTGGGTTTCTTCATCCATTTTTGAACCAATCTTCAAAGAAATCACCAAGTGGTAGTTTCTGAGAATCTTTAACTCATCTTTTCACCTTTTCCTTTCCTTTTTCGGTGTTTTAAGCACTTATTTCGGGTCTGGTTGTGAGGGAAACCTAGGATTAACCACTAAGGAGTTTTTGTGCCTCTGTGGCGCACGACCTGAGTTAGTGGCGCAAGCCACTATTTGTGTCGTGCACCACAAGCCTATTGCTCGTGCCACTTTTACCCAGAACTCTTGTTTCTTACTCATCTTTTGCTTGAAGCCTTCCTGATCTGGGGAGGGCCTTGCACTATCACATGGGGCGCACGCCACACACCCTTTAACGCACGCCACTTCCCTTTGTGGCACCAGGCCCTTCAATTTAGAGGTTCAAATTATGAAATAACCAATAAATGGCCCCGATTCGGAGATCCAGTGGCCAAGCTCCAACCTTAAGCGGTTTAGGATGTGTATTTGGCCACAAATGGATCAAATAAACAGTAAAAACAAGATTAAGAGCAATGGTTGGTGTATTTGTTCATCCTTCAAGATGAACATCGAGGCCCTGAGCTTAAATCTGGTTTAATCATTTAAATTCTTATCTTTTAATTACTGTTCTTTACATTTCAAGCACTTTATTATTCTGTCTTTTAATTTAATGTATTACGCTTGTTATTACACTAACCCTTTAATTCATTGATCTTGTATTAGGACATGCACCCATTTTGTGAATGAATGAATGATAGACATCGCCAAATTACAGTTCCCAGAACCGGTGGTTCGGAACCGGTCCGAACCTGAATTGGAACCGGTGCGAACCGAAATCGGTCCGAACCGAAACTGAAACCGGTGGCCTACGGTTCGGTTTTGATTCCACCATTTTTGGAACAGCGAATTGGCGATTCCAAGAACCGGCCAGAATCGGATGGAACCGCCGATTCTCATAGTATTTGAATTCTAATTCTAACGGCTAGAACCGGCGGTTCGACCCGTTCGAAACGACGGTTCCAACAGGCAACAACTTTTTTTTTCAAATTATTTTTGTGAAATCTCCAAATTACCCCTCCTAACAACTATAAATGGCTACATAATGGCTAGTTTCAAGGGTATTTGTGGAAAAATGATTTTTGGATTTATTATAAATACCTCATGCCATTTACAATCTCCTCACACAAAATTATCTCTACTCTTTCTACTCTCTATTATTCTTCTCTACTTTACAATCTCTCTAATTTTCATTCACAAATTATTGTCCAAGATATTGCAAGATAATTTCTTCAAAGTTAAATCTCCAATTATTTGTCTAAATTATTGTGAATTAATTTCTTCAATTCCAGTCTCTAATTATTCTCTCTAATTTTTTTTATTCAATTTTTCAAATTACATATTATTTTCATATAATAGCAAGTAGAGGAAACTCAAGTTCCATTAAGGGCAAGGCCAAGATTATTGCAAGATAATTTCTTTTCTTCAAAGTTAAATCTTCCAATTATTTTGGTCTAAATTATTGTGAATTAATTTCTTCAATTCCCAGTCATTATTCTCTCTAATTTTTTTTATTCAATTTTTCAAATTACATATTATTTTCATATAATAGCAAGTAGAGGAAACTCAAGTTCCATTAAGGGCAAGGGAAAGATTGGAGAAACACAATATTCATCTATCCCTACAAACGACATCTTCGATTTCACTCCGACCAATATAATCTTGAGGGTATCCAAATGAAAATTTGGAAATTCCAACTCAAGAATCTAAATTTAGTGATGAGCAATTACAACAAGAGGAAGAGGAAGAGCAAGAGCAAGAGCAAGGTACACAACTTCTTCGAAGAGCAAGACATAGTTCCGACATATTCGCTATTCATTTCATGAAGAAATTGAAAGGCGACAAAATGTTCGATGTAATTTGCAATTATTGTGGAAAATCTTATAAATTCAAACAATCGGGCGGTTATGGATAATTTTGGAAGCATTTGGAGGCAAAACATCCAAAAAAAAAGGAGTTGATCGGTTTCAAACACAAATTTTCGCGTACGCATCTTCTAACATTTCTTTATTTCACTCATTTCTTTATTTTTCAATATTTTGGAAAAACAACCAAAAAGAAGAATTAGCTAAAATGACATATCTATTGGAAACATTTTATCTTTTAATTTTTGGTGAAAAAGATAGGTTTTTTAATCATCCTTATCAAAACACTTTAAATCCTTCGCTAAAAAAAGTGTCCAAGAAATGCTACAAAACCGCACTATTATTTCTTTATATAAAAAAGGAAAAACGCAGTTTAGAACTTTTATTTTCCTGAAATGAACAATTCGTGTTGTTAGAACTTTTATTTTCTGAAATGAAAATTCGTGTTTCAATTTGTTATGATATTTGGAGTGATCATTGGCAAATGCATTCTTATATGGCATTACATATTATTGGATTGATGATGATTGAAAAATTCCAAAAAGAATTATTGCATTTCGTGCTTTTGATATAAACATACTGCAAACAATATGTACAGAATAATTATTTCAATTTTAGATGAATATAAGTTGACAAAAAAAATTTTTTTCAATTTCATTTGATAATGCTTCTACTAACACTAAATCAATTACTGCACTTAAATCAATTTGTGAACCAAATATTGGTGGAAAATTTTTTCATATAAGATGTGCTTGCCATATTTTAAATTTATGTGTACAAGATAGTTTAAAAGTTCTTGAATCTTATATTTCTCCAATTAGAAAAACTACTTTATATTTATGGGGGCATCCCCTAGTGATGAAAAGTTGTGCTAAATTTTATAAAGAAAATAATAAAAGACCAAAACATTTTCCAAGGAATGTCTCAACTCGTTGGAATTCAACATATGAATTATTGAACGAGTCTTTTTCGTGTAAAGAATTATTTTGCATTTTTGTTACTTACAATATTGAAGAAATTAATTTATATCCACAATTGGGATATTTGTGCAAAAATTTTAGATATTTTTAAAATTTTTAATGATGCTACCTATAAATTTAGTGGGGTTTATTATCCCACATCGCATTTATTTTTGCCTATATACATTAATATTGTTAGTGTACTCCAAGAATTTGAAAATGATTTATTTGAAAATGATTTTATATTACAAAATTGTGTTTTATCAATGAAAAAAAATGGTTATTTTATTTTAAAAATATACCACCCCTTTATCTTGTTGCTTGTTTTTTTTTATCCTAGATGTAAAATTGAAATTTTATCTGAATATTTGACTCTTTATTATGAATTATTAAATCTTGATATAGAAGATACTATTAGTATAAATGTAGTATTGCATGAAGTTAGACAAATATTGTAGAATTATATAGTGAATTTCTTCAATTTTCTAGTTCATCTACTTCTTCTAATTCTTCTCAATTCAATAATCAATCATTTCCAACTGAAAGGGTAAGTGTTGATGTTGCTGAACGTATTTTACTACAAAGTATTTTAACTACAATACAAAAAAACCTAGGGAATCCGGTTATTTTTCTGAATTTGATAAATATCTACCATTTTTCTTTTTTTGAGTTTTGTGATAATATATGTAGATAATGAATATTTTCAATTTTAGATTGGTTGGAGTTATCACACCAATTACATTCCAACAACTTTCTCTAATTTGAAATTAATTTTTTTAGCAGCTCCGGTCCTCTCACTGTTGCAGTTGAACTAGAGTTTTAGTCAGGAGAAAACATACTTGATGAAACCGATCTCAATATATACACCCCGATTCCTAGAAGCACAAATCATGCCGTGGATAATTGGAGCAAGACCGAAATAAGAGAAACAAGAAAAATCTCAAAAAAGAAAACGAAGATTTATATTGATCTTTACAAATGGTCCTCACAGGAACATCAACCGGTGGTGGAAATAGCGACTAAAGGTAAAAAGGTGTACACATTGGTAAAAGGTAAGTAAGAAACTACGTAGACTTTGATTCGCTAAAAGCCAAGAGGATACGTAGGCAAGCCCTTTTTTTTTTTTTTTAAAAAAAAAAAATTAGTTCAACTTTTTTTAAAACAAAAAAAATAAAATTATAGTTGAATTGACTTTTTTTTCAAAAAAAAAAAATTAAGTTCAAGTCTTTTTGAAAAAAATAAATTTAATTCAAGCATTTTTAATTTTTTTAAGGTTTTATTTTTTTTTCATTATTTCACAAATTTTAAATTTTAAAATTTGACAAATCAGTCTTCAAAATTTAAAAATTTAAAATTATACAATTCGTCAGAAACCCGGTCGGAGAGCCGAGCCGGAACCAATAACGATTTTGGAACCGTTAAGCCGAAACCAGAATCCGGAACCATTTGGTTTCCAAATTAGGACCGAAAATCAGAATTTTGGTTAGGTTCCGAAACCCGTGGCCATGTCTAATGAATGATTGTTGGTAGGGAATGTATGATCTTTAAATTCTTGGAATTAATGTCTATTTTTGGGTGCTTTTGGTTGGTTGTAATGGATGTTTACTCTTTGTTTATAACTTTAATGATATATTATTGCAAAAATTTAAAGAGATCTTAATAGAATCTCAAATAAGTTGCTTAATACGTAATATAGTTTGGATTGGGAAATTTGGAAGGGTTAAAGAGAGTTATTTAGGATTTGTTAACGTATTTAGGTGATTTTGTTTGGATGTATTTTTTTTTTTTCTCCCCTCCCTTTTTCCTTTGTGGATGTTTTTATTTTATGTTTTACGCTTGAGATTATTTGCAAATGATTGTCCATTTATTTAATTATTGCATTAAAAAAACCCAATTTTTTGCATCTCATGTTAGTTAAAATCGTATTATTATTAATTGGTGAATTATTTGGACAACAAAAAGGTCAGTTTAACCGGGCGATAAGAGTGCCTAACACCTTCCCCTATCGTACTTAACTTCCCAAACCCTCCGTTCTCTGGTTTAAAACCGAGTTAGTCTGATTCTAAAGAATGGACTAATTTGAGGAATTTTTCCTTAATAAGGGTGGCGATTTCGAATTAAATTTAAACTCTATTAAAGTAAAAAGAATCAGTTTCTCTGAAGGAATAAGTCAAATCAGATAATAAAAGGAAACCAAATTTAATTAATAAAATCCACCAAGCCTTTCAAAATTCTTTCCAAATTCCATTTTAGAGAAACCCGATATCCTCAAGCCTGGCGACTCTACTGGGAATCAAAAGCCCAGAATATCCGATTTTTCGGTTTTTTGGGTTCGAATAAAAGAGAAGTTGACTCTAAAAGTTGTCCCACTTATTCAAACAATCAGTAAATAATGCTATTAAATTTTAAAATTGAGTTTACTTTTTATAACTTCTAAATGTCACTCATATATTTATCCTCTTCTTAATCTCCTTTCTAACCCTATAACCTAAAGGTGGATAATTGAGGTTAGTGAATCCTTTCACTCTAATTCGGATTGTTTGGATTGCCATTAATATATACCAACTCCATAAGTCAAGTACCGAATTTGGTATATTCAAAACGAATTGGTACAATCCGTTATCACCTTTGTTTTAAACTCCAAAGCAAAGGTAGGAAACAACCAAAATTCTCGCTTATGAATCCACAGACTTAATAAACCTGACCGAAGTCATGTAAGTTGATCTTAAGTTCCCTTCATCTAGGAATTACCTTAATAAAATTTATGATTGTTGCATGCAATACAATAAAATGCGAGAGACGTCAAGTCCAATAATCCCATGATGGTTTTATGGGGCCAACTGTAATGTCCTAGATTTCTAAGAAGAGACTTTGACCTACGAATCGTGTGTGGGAGATATAAGGGTGGAGATCAATACGCAATTTCCCAACTCCTTCGCCCTTTGTTTGTAAATATAATTGCTATGGTTTCTGTTTGTGCTTTAATCCATGATCACTTAATTTATTTTTCTTGTAGCCATTTAGGTATGTTCTAATCATGGCTGTTCGATCCAAACATTCAAATTGCCAAAGGGTGAAAGACTAAGAGAAGTGTTGGAAGCAAAACAAACCAAGCCAAGAGCTCTTTTCAAATAATACTACAAGCCAAAGCCACAAGTGTCAAGAGGGAAGCTTCCTCTCCTGATTTCAAAACTCGCACAAAAGTAGACCAATTAGAAGAAGGCTTCATCAACTCTTTGCTCGAAAATAAAGCAAGCCGCAACTTGAAGCTATGAACTCTC
Organism: Jatropha curcas; assembly: GCF_014843425.1. The sequence goes on from NW_023590806.1 coordinate 1,382,733, forward strand.
TTCCAAGGTGTAGAGGCATACGATTTACACTCATGGCAATATCGCGACCGCCTTGTGAAGATTTGTGGCACTTCACTCTAAAGGATTGCAAAGGCCATATCAAAATCTCTAGGTTTTGGGATTCAAGAATTGGTAACATATTTAGTTAGGGTCTCAAAGAACAATTAATGTAAAAAATTCCACTTTTGGAAAAGTAATTAAATGATCCACTTTGAGGCCAAATGTTGTTAATGCCAAAAAGAAAAGAAAAAGAAAGAAAAATTTTAAATGTATATTTAAATAAAAGAACCTTGCTCAGTATTATCAAATGCTTCAAGGTAAAAAGAAAAGGATAAAGTAAAAAAATGAAAAGAGGGGGGCAGATAAGTATTTGGCTATGAGATAGGGCACATTTTACTCCTAAATAGTTCTCAAGTAGCCCTTCTTTGATTTTTTTGATTTGAGAAGTCCATGATAACAGGCGTGACGAGATATAAATATAAGTTGCATCCTCATGAATGTTATGATTGTGTGATTGCATTTTTGAATGCCATACCATATCATGCATCCATGCATCATTTCGTGGCATTTGTTAACATTATTTTAATGCAGTCAAGATAGTGCCTCAAAAAGAAGGATAAAGCTTCCAGCAAGAGATTAGTTGTTTTGAGAGCAGACCAATTGCTTCGTTAGAGTTGAAGAACCTTTCCACCCCCTTTAATTATCCTGATTTAGAAACCTATCGGGCTCCCGCATCGAGATTGAGCACTTTCCCAGTTTAAGCACAATTTGTCGGTTCTAACAAACTACCCTTCTAGTATGGCTGACCAAAAAGATAGCGTAGCTATGCCTAGAAAAAACTCTATGCTCGGAATAATGGTAAAGAGCAAGTGGTGATTAGAAAGGTGATGATACAAAGGGCGAATCCGAAAGAAAAGAACAAGTTAGATGACACTTTTGGCCAGGAAAGAATTTTCTCCAAAGAGTGTCTACAAGAAAGTCTTGGAGCTCAGAGCAATTGTGTCAAAGAAAAATTTTGAAGAAAGCTAGATTAAGAAGCTAGAAAAGCTGCACGTCTTTATGAAATCCAAGGGAATGGATCAGTAAATGTGGACATCGATGATGACAATTGAGAAAGCTTAAATTGAAGCAAATTATTGACCTACAAGTGCCAAAGGTGGCAAAATATGAATGGCAACTGGTGATTCCTAAGGTGCAACCTCATGCAATACAAAATCAAGTTATGGAGTTGGTGGGTCCTAAACATCAAGGGAAATTTCTAAAAGATGTTCTTGATGTCCTTAATGGTATGGCCTCAAACTTGGGTATTATAATTTAAAAGAAGGTGAGAAGAGAATTGGGAGCTCACCACAATTTCTTAAGAGAGTAGCCTACAACCTTCAGAATGAGCGTCAACTTTAAGGGATTTAGAAGTAACTGTGTAGAAAAATGATGAGACCCTTTACAGATTTATATGGCTAGATGGAGAGCCAAGGTCAACACTAGATGAAGGAACCGTCCAGATACCAATGAGCAAATGAAGATTTTTATCAAGGAGACTCTACCTGCTTTTCGTGAGAAATTGTAGTTATATGCCCTTGACAGAATTTTTCGGCAAGTGTATGAGGTGGGGACCGCCCATTGAAGACAAAGATCAGAGAAGATAAAAAAGTATGGGAACCGCTGTCAAGAAATTTTATAACAAATCCGGGTCCCAAGGGGCAAGTTTTTGTCTGTGAAGACCCTGAGCACCAAAAATAAGAAACAAAACAACTGCCAACTCTAGAATTTGAGAAGCCACTAATGTGACAAAGTAGGTTTTCTAACTTTGGCACTCCTCTCTCAGGGTATTTGAAAAAGTAAAGTTAGCGGTCCTATTGGCGAACCGCTCGCACTAAGACCTCCTGCAGTAACCCCTCTGCCAAAGAACTTTTTGATCATAATGGCACTATGTCACTTTCACCAAAGTAAAGGCTACGCCATTGATCATTGCCTTCAGTTAAGGCATGAAATCTAGAAGTTATTGATGATGGTCAGGTAACTGACTAAGAAATGTTTCAAGGATGAAGGCACGAGGAACTAATCCAGCTTTCTAATTTTCATAACGTGCCGCCTCCTAAAAATTTTTAATATGGTTGAGTCTGGAAAGACTCCCGAGGAGGTGAATTTCAAGTTCAAGGAGGAGAGGAAGAAAGAAAGAGGCAAAATTGCTTTTGCAAAACCAGATATAATGTGATGGTCTTGAAATATGTGGGATATCAAACGAAGAGTGGCTGAACCAAGGTGAGGAAGTATGGATAGAGAATGAAGATGAAGTGGTGGTGGAAATCCTGTTAACTCCTAGATGAGGTGAAGTAGCAAGGAAAAAAGAGGAAAGCTAGAGCCTATAAACCATAATGACCCGTAAAGCGGTTCCGAGTATTTCAATCGGACATGACAAGCCTAGAGAAGAAAATGAGAAGGCAAGCCATCGGTTGTTGCAAAGACAGAAACTGAAGATGAATGCTTTGATAAGACAGCTTGAGAAAAAAAGAACCCATGCGAATATAAGCATATGGGGACCTACCCTTCGTCTCTTCAAAAAGAAACAACCAAAGAAAGCTTTGCTGAGAGCAATGGTCGAGATTCCAGTTTCCATCACTACACATATACGCCTGATTTGTGGGGTTGGTTCAACAATAATCTCCTCACAATCACCTTTTCAAATGATGAGCTTCCTCCTGAAGGGAAGGAATCAGCAAAAGCTTTATTTTATAAACACTGAAGTTAGAGGCAGGATCACGACGGAAATGTTATGATTGATGACGGGTCAGCTTTGGAATATGTGTCCATTGAAGCTTCTTTCTAAAGTTCAAGATGGAGTTTGTCTGACCTAGAAACCTTCTGATTTTGTTATCCGAGCTTATGACGACCTCTAAAGGAGAACAAGTGGAAAGGCATTTTCAAAATAGTAGTTAAAGTGGGGCTGATTGAAGGGAGACTGAGTTTATTGTAATAGATATCCCCCAACATTTAGGACGACTCTAAAGAGACAAGTGGAAGGCATTTTCAAAATAGTAGTTAAAGTGGGGCTGATTGAGGAGACTGGGTTTATTGTAATAGATATCCCCCAACATTTGCCTTAACTGCTTGGACGCCATGATATCATTCATTGGGAAGGTGTACCATTAACGCTAACACTAAAAAGAATCAAAAATTTTCTTTAAATAGAATGAAGTCACCATTCTTGCTGCCAGTGGAAGGAGTGTAAAGCTACGCTAAATGTTGACAAGCAAGGTTTTCCTCCCAATGGAACCGATTTTCAGATGTGTTGTGCTAAGCACTAACAATGGACCCACTGTCTCCAACATCAATGAAAAAGATGAAATTATGAAAAGGGAAAGACTTAGAAAGAACCAACAAGGCATCACAGAGCTACCATAACATTCATACCACAGAGAAACCGCTTATGCTTGGGGTATAAATTTGGAAGCCACAGCCAACAGTAGACATACGGCTAGTTGAACATGGGAATGGACGTTTTGTTCGCTCGAGTGAGTATTCCATTCCATGTCTGCGATAAGAGCCATTTGAACACAAAGGAAAACATACCTGGGTCTGGAGATCCTTGCAGATGTAATTGGATATCTTTGCGGTTGATCCCAAAGCACTAGAATCCTTAGTCTGAGGAAGAAAGAAAGAACTACGAGAAAAAGGGGGTTGAGGGGCCACAGGCGGCCGAGGAAAGATAGGCAAGAAGAGGGACAAGCTACCCAAAAGGAAAGAAGAAGAGAGTAAAATAAAGAGAAGGGGAAGCACTGATAAGGAAGAAGAGGACCCCTAGCAGATCAAGTGCTAAAACCAAATCCGGTCCTGTATCGAGAAAAAGAGTATGCAACGAAAAAATCGTTCAAAGGAGGAGCGTTTTAGACTTTTTTAGAAAGCACATCCCAGTTAAAAGACAATGAACAATGGGAAATTGGATTTTCCCCATGAACATTTTGAACTTGATAGAAAGAAAGGATGGAAAGCTCTACTTTGATTGGTTCACTCAGAGCAAGGAGCTGGAGTAGGCATCTTATTTAGAATTCCCAAGAAGAAAGTTATCTTGATGTTGAAGAGATTTATGTTTGCAATTACGAATAAACATTGGCAGAATATGAAACCTGCTTTTTTTTTTTTTTTGGCGTTAGAAGCTCTGATTGCAAAGTTAAAGTTTTGAAGAAGTTGAGGTTATTGGTGATTCAATTGGTCCATC
>NW_023590806.1:1387448-1436292 GCF_014843425.1 Jatropha curcas
TGTTAGCTTCTTGTTTGCGAATTCTATTTGGCTGGGTCATCTCTAATTTGTTAAATTAGTATTGCAAATGGAAGAATGCCGTAATATTACTAATTTGGTCCTAGTTGAGACTTTTTTGAGCTTGGACGTTTCATATAGAGCAAGTTGATCATGGTCTATAAACCCTATTATTTTGCAAATTTGGTTGATAGGTCATTTGAAAGTGGTAAGCCCTCCTAGAAAGTTACCTTATGAACCCTCTCTTTATCATAACAGCAAAACCTAATTCGATTCTAGAAAGAAAAGGAGTGGGCTAATTGTCTCTTAGAGTTGGATTCCAAAGATATCAGTTGGACTGTCCTTGGTATAAGATTAATTCTTCTATTATCATGAGCTACGAGTACAAGATGGTATACTTGCTTAGACTTTCCATGACTACCTTTATTGAGGTAGTAGGGTTTTAGGCAAATGGACAATGCCCAAGGAGTTCCACTTGATGGACCATATTTTCCTTCTATTATAATTAATGACTTTGTTACAAAAGCCATTCTTCAAGGTTGAGTTAGATCATACCATTCTATAACCCCTTCTAATAGGACTGATGTTTTGGAAGGATATGCAAGTAGGTTTATTTCTATTGTTTGGCCTTATGAGAAAGAAAGGAGAGTTGCTCTACTGAATGAGCTTAATAGGGAGACTGGAGAGTTAGAGGCCATTGCTATATAGGTTCCTACACCTAAGAGGGAGATTGTTGTTTCTGATAGGGCTATTTAAGAGGTTTTTACTAGACTTACAACTGAGGATGAGGACGTTAATCTTAAAAGAAAGAGGACTGCTTAGACTTATTTAAGAAAGTAGGAAAATCTAGCTTAGGAAGGAAAATTTTATTTAGGACGCATTCTTTTAGAAATGAAAATTTTGCTTAGTGATAGGACAAGAATAATAAATAGTTTGTTATTTTCTTATAACATTATAATTTCTTTATTATTTATTATTTCTCCTAGATTTGAATTAAACAAAATGATTTTTATTTTTTTTTCTTTTTCTTTTTTTAACAAAGAATAAGCAAAGTACTTATAAATTCATGGTCTTTGGAAAAGATAAAAATTTTATTATCAATTGAGTCGAAAAATTAGGCTTTCTAAATATCTCAATTTTCTTAAAACAAATTGCATGATTGCAATAAAAATAATTTTTGAGGGAATCAGGTCCATATAGTTCTAATGAATATAAAGCATGCAAAATGTGTACTGTTTAAACAAAATACTTATTTAGCTGATCTAAATTAGATGGATTATAGAATTTTGTTGCATCCAGATCCATCAAAATAGTAGCTCAACCTGATAGTATCTATTTGATCATATAAGGCCTAACCTAATTTGGTTTGAATTTTCTTCTTGGATCATGTATAGGATTTTTGATTTCCCTTAATATTAGATCCCCTTCTTACAATCTCCTATTCCTGACCTTCTTGTTGAAAATCTTGTTATTATTTGTTGATAACCCTGAATCTGGTACAAGGCCCTCATTCTCTTTTCATCAACAAGATTCAACTGATAATGATACCGTTTTATCCAATATGCTTTTTTTAGCTGACTTTCTTGCATAATTCTAATTGAATGTACTTCTACTTCAATCGGTAGAACTGCTTCCATTCTGTATACCAAAGAGTATGGAGTTATCCCACTTGGTGTTCGAATGGAAGTTCAATTCCATAAAGCAAAAGATAACTACTCATGCCAATTCTTGTGATTCTCAATAGTTTTTTTGTAAGATAATCATAATGGTCTTGTTGACTACTTTAATTGCCCCATTATTATGTGGTCTACAAAGAGAAAAATATGGTGCTAACCCTTATACTCTTTCAATAAGCTTACCACTTCCTTTTGAAAATGTGATCCATTATTAGAAATGATCTCAAGAGGAATTCCATACTTACAAAAGATGTTGGCTTGTATAAAGTATGCTACTTTCTTGCAATTCAGCATATAATAAGAAGTTGCTCAACCCACTTAGTGAAGTAATCAATTGCAACTAAAATGTACTCATGTCCATTAGATGATTTTGGTGTAATCCGACCAATGATATCAATGCCCCAGATAGAAAATGGCCAAGGAATAGCAGTGGAATTCAAATGAACTAGAGGTCATTTCAACAATTTAGCATAAAGCAGACATTTATGGAATCTTTGCATATTCTTTGCATAATCTTCATTCATGGTCAATCAATAGTATCTTATGTTGGCTCAAGGGTCAAATAATAAACTCGAGATTTTGATGATTAAAACAAAATAAATAAATTTAAATTATATTATTTGTGCTAATAATATTTTGTTTAGATTATATATGGAAAGTAACAAATGAACAAGGCAAGTCCTACAAAGTCAATGTTTAGATTATATATGGAAAGTAACAAATGAACAGGCAATCCTACAAAGTCCAAAGGAATTGAAGACATTTGAAGACCCTAGTGGTTAGATTTTTAGGATTCATTATAGGATAGAGAGAACATCCAATTATAAGCACAAAATCAATTTACTCTTACTTTATCAAAAAGGTTTTTCGAAACTATCTCTTTAAAAATCAAAAACTTTTTCTTTCGTTTCTTGTTTATTTTTTTAATAAAAATTTTTTTAGGAAAAGTTTACTTTAATTTTCGAATTTTCTTAAGGTTCTAAATATTCAAATTACCTAAATTAAAGAGACTTTGTCTTTAGCAATTTTGGTAATAAAAATAAATCGTATAAAGATCTTATGCACTTCATTTTCGGAAACAAAACTTTTTGAAGATCCAAAAATCTTGATTTTATTTTCTTACCTAAACGAAGGAAGATTGTATGGAAGATTGTATCTTAATTCATTTTTTCGTAATAAACCTTCGCCTTCGAAAAAGATTTTTCAAATATTTACTTTCGAAAATCTTTGTTTTTAAAGGAAAGATAGATTGTCTCTCATTTGCTTACCAAAAAGATAAAATGTTGACTCAAAAGTTTTGGTAACAAAGATTTTTATATCTTCTAAATAAGGAAAAATAATATTCTGATTTGAAAAAGAGATATTCACTTTCCAAAAACGAGAGTCATAGCCCTCTCTATAAAAAGGCTTTTCGTTTTTGAAAGATGTGGAGAAAAGAGTTTTCGTTTTAAGAGCATTCATCCATTGATCATATCTTTTATCTCTCAAAATTTACTCTCTACTTTACTCTCTACCCCCTTATTTCTTTTCATCTTAATACTTTACGTTTTATCTTTAAAAGAGAAAAGCAATTTTATAAACAACTTCTTTTGAAAAACAATTCTGTTTTCTAAATGATTTTCTAATCTTAAAGACTGTTTTTCTTGTGTTTATATTTGCATTTCTATCTGTCTATTTAGATTTTGTAATCTTTGGTAGACAGGTTTTTATTTGACAAACTTTTGTGTAATAGCTTAGGTGAAAAGCTATTGTGAAATAGGTTATCAAGCGACCTTCTCCGTGAGAGAGATTCTGCTTAGGTGAAAAGCTATTGTGAAATAGGTTATCAAGCGACCTTCTCCGTGAGAGAGATTCTAATGTCTTGATTTGAGTTAGGAAGAAAGATGTAACATTAGAATTGGTTTTTTTTTTGAAAATAAAATGCGTATATTGCCGGAAATCGTGATAGGAACCGTCGGTTCATCAGAACCGCACCGAAACCAGTGGTTCAAGGGCCTGTTCAGGTTCAATATTTTAAAAATTTTGAACCGCCGGTTCCATTTGGTTCAATGAACTGGCCATGCCTTGGTGGGAACACCTATTTTTTTACACTTGGATGTACAAGGAAAATTCTAAACATCAGTCAAATCGGACCTAAACCAGAAAAATCAAAAGTTAGGGCAAAAGAGACAGGAAAATCACTTGATTCAGCCATAACTCTCTCTACAGAGTGGATTTCGAGACAAGGGCCATTGGAAACTATTGAAATCTTTGTAATTAAAGTAAATGTTATCTTTTCTAGTTTAGATTTATTTCCTATTTAGATTATTTCCTATATGGGAATGATTTTTTGTATACATATATAGAGTAGAGTTGAGATTGTGTAGATATAACACAATATCGAGAAATAAAACTCTCTTCTTCAAAAACTACAAGGTATCAGAGCCTTGCCGTGATTTTTCAGCATCGATTTCAGTCTGCGAACTGGTTTGATATTCACGTAGCGCTGTTAGGAGTGAAAGTTGGTCATCACCGCCCACTTCAAAAGGAGGAGCAACCGCCAATCGGTCTTCCGGTCAAATCCTATTGCCGTCCTACTACTCGCAAGTGCACACGCGTCGCCAGACATTTCTGGCCTTTCTTCACGTGTCGGCACATCCGATGTTTTTCGATGACCTCTGTCGATGATTCTTATTCCAATGGTCTCGTTTTGGTGTTGCAACTCAGACCCACTAGTCTCTTAGTCCTAGTTTTGACTTTGTTTTTGTTCCTTTTTTTTTTTTTTATTTCATCCCACGTAGTGCCTGTGTGATTTTCGATTTTCAGTTTTGAATCAACTATTAAGTTCCTTTTAGTCTAACAGTATGGATGACGGAGAAAAGGTAAACGTAGTGTTTCACTCGGAGAATCCTTCACTCCAGATTAGTCCAGTGAAGTTAGATACACAATTACATGGCTTGCTCTCGGTCCTGTTTGCTATTTATTGAGGCTAGAGGTTTGTAGGGGTACCTTGACACTGGAGCGCCAAAACCAGTTTCAACAGATCTAAGTTTTAACAAGTAGAAATTAGAGAACTCCCTTATTATGTCTTGGCTAATCAATTCTATGCAGCAAACCATTTCACGAGGATATTTACTTCCTGATATAGCTAAGAAGATAGGGGATGCAGCTTCACAGACTTACTCGCAAATTGGAAACTATGCTCAGAGATATGAATTGCGATAAAAAGTTTATAAAACCAAGCAGGGAGATCTGACTATCGCTCAATATTTTGCTGAAATTAGTGGGTTATGGTAGGAATTGGATTATTACTGAGACTTTCAAGCAAAATGTACTGATGATGCAACTCAAGTTCAAAAGTTGATTGAAGTAGAACATGTGAAAGATTTTCTAGCTGGCTTAAATAATGAGTATGATCATATTTAAGTTCAAGTTCTTGGATGGGACCCTTTTCCATCCTTGGGACAAGCATACTCATTTGTATAATAAAAGGAGACTAGGGAGAGAACCATAGGTCATAGATCTATAATTGATAAAGTAGGGTTGATTGCTAATTCTGCAAGAGAATAAATACAAGATGCGAAGAGTAGTTCTTCGAATATAGATCAATTATTTTGTGACTATTTTGGTAAGAACAGGCACACTAAGGAATTCTGCTGGAAGTTACATGGATGCCCAACTAAAAGGCACGGAGGGAAATGGGTCAGTTCTTATAGACAACAGACACACGTATCTGATGGTGGAGCTTTATCTAAGGAACCATCTACTGCTTATAGCTTTTTTGTAAGGAAATTCAGTCCGTAAAACGATTATTATCATACTTGATTCTTCCTTAACTCAGACTGCAGCCTCTAATTTTGTTAATTCAAGTAATGCTTTTCTTACCTTTCTTGCAAAAATTGCAAAACCCCTTGGGTTATAGATTTAGGAGCAAATAAACATACAACAGGCTCTATAAAATATTTCCTCACATATTTTAAGTGTCAAGATACTGACAAAATTCGCATTGCAGATGGCTCCTTAATATCGATTGCTAGCACAAGTCCTATTGACTATGCTCCCATTATTAAACTCTCCTCCGTTCTTCATGTTCCTAGATTTCCTATTAATCTCTTATCTATTAGCTTAATCACAAAAATGCTTAATTGCAAAGTAATCTTTTACCTTACTCATTGTATATTTCAGGAACTGAACATAGGAAGAATGATTGGTAGTGGTAGCTGTGGGTCCCGTATATGTATGGCACAAACCAAGAGGGGGTGAATTGGGTTTTCTAAAAATAAAAATTTAACTTTAAAAAACAAAATCAGAATTTTGTTGTTGGGGAAATATATGCATTTGTGAGAGTAAGTTATTAAGATTAGAACTTCCTCACAAAGCTCTATGCAGAAAATAGAAAGACTTTGTAAAAAGCAGCTATTGATTAAAACTGCTTCGCAATATCTTAATCAATTTCAAAACTACTTTATGAAGGAAAGTTATTATGTTTTTGAACTACCTCATAAAGTTTAGACAAATATTAAAGAGTATGTGAGATCTTAATCAATTTCAAAACTAACTTTAATGAAGGACAAGTTATTAATGTTTTTGAATAACTACCTCATAAAGTTTAGAACAAATATTAAAGAGTTATGTGAGAGACAGTTATTGAATCTTTAGAAACTGGCTTCACAAAAAGCTTTAGTCAAACTTAAGAAAACTTGATTAAAACCAAATTGTGAAAATATACTGAATATAGAAGAATATAATTTTAGAACTTGGTATATTCATAATGTAGAAGTCCAGAGTTCTAAATGTTCACATAAAGATAAAGCTTATTCGAGTTTTAAAACAACAAAACTATTAACAACTTAGCAGTTTTAAAGAGATTAACAGAAGTGTAAGTAAATTTGTATCAAGCTGAACTTCAGAGAGTAAAAAAGATTAACACAATGATTTATAGTGGTTCGACACTAACTCCGCCTACATCCACTCCCTAAGACTCATTTTGAATCCTCACTTTTATCTCTTTTTAAGGGTAAGGAGAACAAACTAAGAGAATAGGCAATAGATCAAACACCTTAGATCTACCCTTTGTCCACTAGATTTTCTAAAGGTTCTAGTCAAGGCAATAGATCAACACCTAGATCTACCCTTTGTCCCACTAGATTTTCTAAAGGTTCTAGTCAACCTCAACCCTTTTTGTTTTTGCAGAGAACATAAACTCAAATCAAGACATTAGAATTCCACACAAGGAGAAGGTCGCTTGATAACCTATTTCATAATAGCTTTTCATTTAAGCTATTACACAAAAGTTTTTCAAATAAAAACTTGTCTACAATAGATTATAGAATCTATATTAGACAGAGAGAAATGAAAATGTAAGCACAAAAAAAAAAAAAAAAGAAATAGAAATCAAGATTAGAATAAGAAGAGGAAGGGATTGAAAGGCCAAAGGTGGCCAAGAGTGAGGATGAAGAGAAGAAAGCTGCTTAAAATGAAGTGGAAGAGAATAAAAAAGAAAGTGCTGCTGAAGTGACTGAGGATCCTGTGGATCAAGTATTGAAGGAGATCAGAGCGTGCATCGAAGAAAGCTTTGAGGAGGCCGAGTCCCTATCTTCTGTTGTTATCTTTGATGTTGATGAGAACGATTGTAATGAACTATCTTTGCTTTTTAATGAAATGAAGTTCAATTTTGCTTATTTGTTTGATGTCTTTCCTGATTTTTTCATTCATAAAGTAGATAAGCTCATGCACATTTTTGACATAAACTCATCATGCATGCTTGAATTTATTATTGACACAAAGATAACCCACATAATTTATTAATTGGGCCTAACCTAACGCAAAAATTAAACATAAAATTTTGAAACCTGCTCATGGATAAGAAAGAAGCCTTCATATGGAGCTATGAAGACGTGTCTAGTATCGACAGATCTATAGCTGAGCACACTATTCCACTGTATCCTAGGGCTAAGCCAGTGAAATAAAAGAGAAGAAGATTGAGACTGGAATGGGCCGACAAGATCAGACAGGAAGTGACCAAGCAAATTGATGCTGGATTTTAAAAATGGTTCACTATCCAAAATGGCTAGCAAAATCGTTCCAGTTCCCAAGAAGGACAGACGGATTAGAATGTGTGTGGACTACCGTGACTTGAATAAAGCATCCTCGAAAGATGATTTTCATCTTCCTCATATTGAGATCCTAATAGATAGTGCATTTATGATGGGATGCTACTCCATTATGGACAGATTCATATGTTATAATCAGATTCTTATGGCACTGTTGGATAAGGCAAAGACAGCTTTTGTCACAGAATTTAGAACTTTTTGCTACCAGGTAATGCCGTTTGGCTTGAAGAATGCCTGAGCTACTTATCAAAGAATGGTACTGCTTTGTTTTATGACATGATCCATAAGGAGTTAGAAGTATACATTGATGATATGATTGTCATGATAAAGACACTAGAATAGCATCCAGCAACTCTAGAACGATTCATGGATAGAGTTATCAACTATAAGCTATGGTTGAACTCGAAGAAATGTGTATTTGGGGTAACTTCACGTGAAGTGCTAGGATTCATCGTTGGTCCAAATGGGATAGAGATCGATCCAGATAAAATCAAGGCAATCTAAGAAATTGAGTCGCCTAAGATAGAGAAGCAAGTGAGAAGTTTTCTAGGTAAGATTCAGTATATCAACAGTTCATATCGCGTTGTCTATCGTATGTGATTTGACTTTCAAGGTCTTGAGGAAAGATCAACTAGTTAAGTGGAACGATAACTGCCAGATAACTTTTGATAAGATCAAGGACTATTTGTCAAGCCCCTCGATTTTGTGCCCGTCTAAACTAGGGAATCCTTTAATTTTATACTTGATAGTGAAAGATGCCGAAATTGGTGCCATGTTAGCACAAGCTAATGAAGCAGGTTTTGAGCAGGCAATCTACTACTTACGCAAGAAGCTTCTTCCAAATGAGCAGAAATATAACTTGATCGAAAGAATTTGTTTAGCGATGGTTTTGGCAACCAAAAAACTCTGGCATTACTTTCAATCTCACAAGGTTATAGTGGTTTCTAGAATTGATCCGGTCAAGTATGTATATGGAACACTAGCACTGGTGGGGAAATTAGCAAGGTGGTTAATCCTGTTATCTAAATTTGATATTGAATGTACCACAAAGAAGACTATCAAAGGACGAGTGCATAGTAAAGTGGAAAATTGATTTCCCTTATGAACATTTGAACTTAATAGAAAAGAAATAATGGAAGCTCTACAAGTGCATAGTAAAGGAGCCGGAGTAGGCGCTTACTAGAGTCTCCACAGGGTGAAGTTATCCCAATGTTAAAAAGGTTGCAATTTGTAATTACGAATAACATGGTAGAATATGAAGTTCATTTATTCAGATTAGAAGCTCTGATTTTCGCCAAGGCTGAAGAAGTTGAAGTCATTGGTGATTCGACGTCGGTAATCGAGCATGCTAATGGAAATTGAGAAGTAAAAGAAGACAAGCTAAAGCCGTACATTTACTACCTGCATGTTATTCAAAACTTCACAAGAGTAACTTTTACACAGACTAGCAGAATGAATAACAGAGTTCTAAATGCTTTGGCAAACTTATTGTCAGTATGGTAAGAGATATCATCCATGCCTAAGAAGCCCTTTATAATGTCTTCAGGTAGCATCCCGTGTTATGGAGGAGAATGGATTATGGATATTGAGGAAGATGACCGGGCATGGTTTCATGATATTCTGCAGGGGATACCCAAGAGGGTTTATCTAGATTCAACTACTAAAGATGATAGATGAGCCTTACAGCGCTTGGTATTACAATTTGCAGTTTTAGATGGTCAGCTTTGTAAGAGAATATCAGACAGTGTATTTTTGAGATGTGTATCGAGGAAAGAAGCTGAGCAAATAATGGATAGATCCACGCAGGAGTTTACGGTACCCACATGAGCCACAAAGTTTTAACAAAGAAGATTCTTAGACAAGGGTTCTTTTAGTCGATAATAGAAAGAGATTGTATTTCTTTTATGAAAAGGTGCTTCGAGTGTCAGATTCATAGAGACCTGAGTCACATTCCACCATCAAAATTAAATCCTTTTATTTTTCCATGGCCATTTGCAGCTTGGAGAATAGATATTATTGGCAAAATCTCACCACCTGCATCCAATGGACATGAATTCATTATGGTGGTAGTGGATTATTTCTTAAGATGGGTTGAGGTAAAGCCTTTCAAGAACATCGGCGCCAAGCAAATGGCCAAATTCATCAAGAAGAATCTTATTTGCAGATATGGAATCCCCCATCATATAGTGACAGACAATGGAGTTCAGTTTCAAGTAGAAGTGAAAATGTTGTTAGTGAAATATGGAGTTGAGCATCATAAGTCTTCACCGTATCGTCCATAGGCAAATGGGCATATGGAAGCCGCAAACAAAAATATCAAGAAGATTTTGAGGAAAATGGGGGAGAATCATTGTGATTGGGCTAATAAATTACATTGTGCTTTATGAGGTTACAGGACCACCGCCAAATCTGCGACTGGGGCAACTCCTTACTCTTTAGTCTACGAAATGGAAGCTATGCTACCGACTAAGATAGATCTGTAGTCCTTGCACATAATGATGGAATCTAAAATTCTAGAGTGTCAATGGGTCGAAAGCCACTATCAAGAATTAGCTCTCTTGGACGGAAAGAGGCTCAATGCCAGGTTTATGGATCAGTGGTACGAAAGGAGTGTGGGTCCCGTATATCTATGGCACAACCCAAGAGGGGGGGGGTGAATTGGATTTTCTAAAAATAAAAATTTTGGCTATAAAGTGGTACGAAAAGGAGTGTGGGTCCGCGTATATCTATGGCAACAACCCAAGAGGGGGGGGGTGAATTGGGATTTTCTAAAAAATAAAAATTTTTGGCTACATAAAAACAAGAACTCAGAATTCTAAGTGCAGCAGGAGAAAATTAATGAACTTGTGAAAATAAGTTATGGATTAGGAAACTTTCCTCACATGTTCTTATTCAGGAAAATAGTAAAACGACTATGCAAAAGTGCGCTATTATGCAGCTATTAGTTAGAACTGCTTCACAATGTCTTATTCAATATTAGAACTGCTTTATGACGGAAAGCTATTGTAATTAGAACTTCCTTATAAAGTTTAGCAAATCAGAAAGGACTATGTGAGAGACAGTTATCAAAATCAGAACTGCTTCACAAAGCTTTAATCAAGTTTAGAAGATTGATTAGAAACCCAAATAGTGAAATATATTGAATATAAAGGAATTGTTTAGAACTTGGTATATTCACTTTAACAGAATTCCAGAGTTCTATTGTTCAGAGAAGATTAAGGCTTATTTCAATTTTCGAACATCAAAACCATTAACAACTTTAGCATTTCTAGAGTATAAATAGAAGTGTAAGTAAAATAGTATCAAGCAAAACTTCAGAAATTAAAAAGATCAACACAAGGTCGCACACAGTGATTTATAGTGGTTCGGGATTAAACTCCGCCTCATGCCACTTCCCAAGACTCATCTTGAGATCTTAAACTATGTTATCTATCTTTTTCAAGGGTAAAGAGACAAACCAACAGTACAAGGCATAGATCAACGCCGTAGATATACCCTTTTCCACTGAGAATTTCCAAAGGTTCTAGTAATGCCTCACCCTTTCTATTTTTGGCAGAGTACAGACTCAATTCAAAGACATTAGAATCTCTCTCACGGAGAAGGTCGCTTGATAACCTCTTTTCACAATAGCTTCTTCAGCCCTAAGATATTTAACAAATGTTTATCATAAAAAACCTGTCTACTAAGATTTACAGAATCCTTAAAAGACAGATAGAAATTGCAAATATAAGCACAGGAAAAAATAGTCTTCAGATTAGAAAATCGTTTAGAGAAACAGAACTGTTTTTTTCAAAAGAAGTTTGTTTATAAAAATTCTTTTCTCTTTTAAAGATAAGAACGGTAAAGTTATAAAAGATGAAAAGAAATAAAGGGGGTAAGAAGAGTAAGTTTTGAAGAGATAAAAGATATGATCAATAAGGTGAAATACTGCTTAAAAGAAAACTTCTTTCTTCCACATTTTTCAAAGAAATGAAACCGTAGTGTTGCCTTTTTTATAGAGAGTCTGTGAATCTCATTTTTACAAAGGTGGAATATCTCTTTTTGAAAATCCAAGAATATTGACTTTCCTTATTTAGAAGATACGAAAAAATCCTTGTTACCCTCAGAATCTTTTTGAGTCAATTATTCTAATCTTTTGGTAAGAAAAATAAAATACAATCTTTTTTCCTTAATAAGAATTTCGAAAAGTAAATACTTGAATCACAAATATTTTCCAAAAAGATTTTTCTTCTTACTAAAATGAATTAAAATAAGATCTTCCTTCGTTTTAAGGTTAAGAAGATAAATCAAAAGATATCTTAGATCTTCCAAAAAGGTTTTGTTTCCGAAAATGTTAGATTTTTCAAAATATATTTCCGAAAAAGTGTATGATTTTATTACCAAAAACATTAGAGAAGAAATCTCTTTAGTTTTAGGAAAATAAATCATTTCGATTAAAGAATATTTTCGAGAAAATATTTTTGCGATAGAAATTATTTTGAAGAAATCTATTTTTCCGAAAAATATTTTTGAGAGAGAAAAATAATTTTTGTGCTCATATATGGATTTTTTTTCTATCCTACAAAGTATCCTAAATACCTAGCCACTAGGATCTTCGAATATCTTCACACTTAATGTAGGGC
This sequence comes from Jatropha curcas, assembly GCF_014843425.1. The sequence continues at coordinate 1,399,836 of NW_023590806.1, forward strand.
TTGCCTTGTATAATTTCTTTCCGTACACATTCTGCATAAAATAAAATTAGCACAAATAACATAATTTAAATTTATTTGTTTTGTATTAGTCATCAAAATCCGAGATTAGAATTTTGACCCTTGAGCCAACATTGACCCTTGAGCCAACAGGAGAATGACTAAGCAAATATTATTAGCACAAATAATATAATTTAAATTTATTTATTTTGTTTTAATCATCAAAATTCTGAGATTAGAATTTGACCCTTGAGCCAACAAGGAGAATGACTAAGCACTTTAACAAAAGAGTTAATCCAAAGCTACTCAGAGTGGGAGATTTGGTCCTAAAACAAATGAGGCCAAACATTCATGACCCAAAGGGAAAATTCAAGCTAAATTAAGAAGGTTCGTTTCTAATTAAGAAGATGTTCTCAAAAGGGTGCAGTGAAGTTATCAGATTTGGAAGGCAATGAGTTTACAGAACCAGTCAACTTAGATAGATTGAAGAAATTTTATGTAAAACGAAATGTTTATGGCAAAGTCCAATTAATGAAATTCACCTTTTGTGTTTTTATTAACTTTAAAGCTTGTAGTGTTAAGTTTTAGTCTTTATGCAAATGATGTGAATTTACATGATTGACATGGAATAGTAGGAAATATCTCAAACATTTTCAAGCAAAAAAGGCATTTATTCATAATTAGTGCATACTATAGACGCTCAAATTTTGCCCTTAAAAGGTTCACTAATGATATACCATTTTTTACATAAATTTGGATCGGGATTCCCGATCACCTTGGTTCTCGGACCAAAGGTCTGTGGTTGAGATTATACATGTGTATAACCATTTTTTACTTTTTTGGGTTACCGGGCGTTTCGTGATGAAATCAGGCCTGAGAAGCGCATCGGGCCTGCTCGGTGCAGTTCCCAGTGAACCGCATCATTTTACGTGCCACCTGATCCGATTTGGTAAAAACGGGACCACCCACCCTCATTTGCCTATAAATAGGCATTGGGGGATGTGCCTTAGAGGAGGACTTTTAGTGATTTAAGGGGAAACTCTTGGTTCTTGAAAATTGAATGTAGAAATCAAAGGACATTAGTATTTCACTTTGTTCTAAGATTGAGATTCGTTGATTTCTCACTCAAAAACCCCTAAAGATCAACTAGAAATCCTAAAAAACACATTTACTAATCTTCAATCTGGGATTATTGGGTTAAAAACCAAGTGTTTCGGTTTCTTCATCCATTTTTTAAACCAATCCTCAAAGAATTCACCAAAAGGTCGTTTCTGAGAACCTTTAACTCATCTTTTCGTCTTTTTCTTTACTTTTTCGGTGATTTAATCACCTATTTTGAATTCGGATGTAAGGAAAACCTAGGATTAGCCACGAGGAAGTTTTTGTGCCTCTTTGGCGCACAACCTGAGTTAGTGGCGCAAGCCACTGCATGTGGCATGCGCCACAAGCTTGTGGCATGCGCCACAAGCTTGTGGCTTGCACCACTTTTACCCAAAACTCTTGTTTCTGACTCATCTCTAGCCTAAAGCCTTCTTGATCTTGGAAGGGCCTTGTGCCACTATATGAGGTGCATGCCACACCCCTGTGGTGTACGCCACTTCCCTTTGTGGAGCCAAACCCTTCAATTTAGATGTTCAGATTGTGAAATAATCAATAAATGACCTCGATTTGGAGATCCAGTGGCCAAACTCCAACCTTAAGTGGTTTGAGATGCATATTTGGCCACAAATTGATCAAATAAACAATAAAAACAAGATTGAGAGTAATGATTAGTGTATCTGTTCTTTACATTCAAGCACTTTATTATTTTTTCTTTTAATTTTATGCCTTTTAATTTAATGTATTACCCTTGTTATTACACTAACCCTTTAATTCATTAATCTTGTATTAAGAACATGCATCATATTTCCATATTGTGAATGAATGAATGATTGTTGGTTGGGAATGTATGATCTTTAATTCTATGAATTATATCTATTTTGTGCTTGTGTTGGTTGTATGGATGTTTACTCTTGTTATGCTTTAATGATGTATTATTGCAAAATGTAAAGAGATCTTAATGGATCTCAATGAGTGCTTGTATGTAATATTATTTGGGTTGGGAAATTTGGAAGGTTTAACTGTAGATTGTAATATTAGGTGATGAGATGTAATCTTTTCTCCTCCCCCTTTCTTTGTGAATGTTTTATTTCATGCTTTTATGCTTGAGATTATTTGTATGATTATCATTTCTTCAAAGTTGCATTAAAATCATTTTTACATCTGAATTTTAGTTAATCGCATTATTATTGATTGTGAATTATTGGACAACGAGGAGGCCGGTTTAACCGGGCAATAGGGTTGCCTAACACCTTCCCCTATCTTACCTAACTCTCGGACCCCGTTTATAGTTCAAAACCGAGTTAGTCGATTCCAAAGAATCAACAAATTCGAGAGTTTTTCCTAATAAGGGTGGCGACTCCAAAATTAATAAAACTCTTACCAAAGTAAGAGAACCATTTTCTGAGGTTAAACGAATGGGATAAATAAAGGAAACCAATTTATTAAATAAAATCAACTAAGCCCAATCAATTCTTTCCAAATTCCATTTTGGAAGAAACTCGATATCCTCAGTCTGACGACTCCATTAGGGATCAAGTCTAGAATCTCCGTTTTTCGATTTTGGGTTCAAATAAGAGAGTTGACACTAAAAGTTGTCCACTTATTCATAATCATTAATAATGCTATTAACTTTAAATTGAGTTTACTTTTTGTACGTATAAATGTCATTCATGCATTTATCTCTTCTTCATCTCCTTTCTAACCTAAACCCTAAAGGTGATATTGAGGGTTGTGATCCTTTCACTCTATTCGACTGTTGGGATCCGCCATTAATATACACCACCCATAAGTCAAGTAGCATTTGGTATATCAAAATAATGAGCATAATCCGTTATTACTTTTTGTTTCGACCCAAAGCAAAAGGGAGGAAACAACCATTTCTCGCTTATGAAACCCAAGACTTAATAAGCCCGACCAAGCTCATGTAATTGACTTTAGTTCCTTTCTTTAGGAATACCTTAATAAATTTATGATTGTTGCATTCATAAATGTGAGAGGCGTCGGTCCAAAACACCATGATGGTTTATGGGCCTAACTAATATGTCTTAGGGTTTAGAAAAGACTTTGACCTTGAATCGTGTGTAGGAGATACAACGGTGGAGATCATGCATTTCCTAACTTCCTTCCTCTCTGTTTGTATATAATTGCTACGGTTGTGTTGTGCTTTATTCATGCATCACTTAACTTGTCCTTTTATAGCCATTTAGGTATATTCTATCATGGCTCGATCCTGACGTTCAAAATGCCAAAGGGTGAAGGACTTAAGAGAAGTATTTAAAGCAAAACAAGCCAAAGGAGCTCTTTCTAATAGTGACTATAAGGCCGAAGCCCAAATGCCTAAGAGAGAAGCTCCCCCGGTTCCAACATCGACTAAAGAAGACTAGTTAGAAGAGGCTCATCAACTCTTGCTTGTAATAAAGCAATCGCAACTCGAAGCTATGACTCTCTTTCAAGGCGTGGAGGCGCGATTTACACTCATGCATCAATATCGCCAACCGCCTTGTGGAAATCGGGCACTTCACTCTAGAGGATGCGAAGCCATATCAAACCTCTTAGTCTTTGAGGTTCAAGAATTGTAAATATTTAGTTAGGGCTTCAAAAGAACAATTTAATGTAAAAAGTCTACTTTTGGAAAGTAATGAAATGAGTCTATTTTGAGCCAAATGTTGTTAATGCCAAAAAAACAAAAAAAGAGAGAAGAAAAGAAAACATTATCAAGTGTATATAAATAAAGAACCCTGCTCAAGTAATATCACGCTTGAGGCAAAAAGAAAGGGATGCAAAAAAATAAGCAAAAAAAAGGATCATTATAAATATTTGGCTACGAAAGGGCATGATTTTATCTTATCAGTTCTCAAGAGCCTTTCTCCAATTTTGGTTTTGATCAGTCATGATAAAGCATGACGGAATATAGCATTAGTAGCATTTCACGATGTTATAATTGCGTGATTGCATTTTTGTGTGCCATTCCATGTTCATGCATCCACGCATCCATGCATCATGTCGTGTTTGCTAACATTTATTTTATGTAATCAAGATCGCGCTTTGAAGGGATAAAGCTCCACAAGAAGTCAATTGGTTAGGAGCAGACAATCGCCTGATTAGAGTTGAAGAACCTTCAACCCCCTTTGATTTGCCCGATTCTGCACCTACTAGTTCTTTGGGCTCCCGCACTGGGGTTGAGTACTTTCTAGTTCAAGCAGATTTGGCAGTTTTAGCTTGTACTTCTATTGATAATATGGGTGAGACCAATGTTCCTCTATCGGATATTGAGAAGATGATCGAAAAGATACTGGCAGCAAGCCTCGAAAAGCTCTTACGGACAGATAAAGGTAAAGAGCAGGTGATAGTTGAAGATGAGGAGGCCAAGGGCGAATCCAAAAGAAAAGAGCACATAGATGACACTTGGCAGGATGAAGAATTTTTCACCAAAAAGATGCCTACAAGAAAGTCCAAGCTCGAGCTAGTTGTGTCAAAAAAATTTGAGAAGCTGGATAAGAAGCTAGAAAAGCTGCACGTCTTTATGAAATCCAAGGGAATGGATCAGTATATGGACATCAATGATGACAATGATGAAGAGCTTAAATTGAAGCAAACTACCCTTCTGACCTACAAGATGCCAAAGGTGGCAAAATATGATGGCACTAGTGATCTTAAAGTGCATCTTATGCAATACAAATTAGTGGGTCCGCCGCCAAGGGAAATTCTGAAGATATTCCCTATGTCCTTAACTAGGTCTGCTCATACTTGGTTTTACAATATAGAAAGAAGGTGAGAAGAGATTGCAACAAGCTCACCATGATTTTCTTAAGAGAGTATGACAAATTAGTGGGGTCCGCCGCTCAAGGGGAAATTCTGAAGATATTCTGCCAAAGGTGGCAAAATATGATGGCACTAGTGATCTTAAAGTGCATCTTATGCAATACAAATTAGTGGGTCCGCCGCCAAGGGAAATTCTGAAGATATTCCCTATGTCCTTAACTAGGTCTGCTCATACTTGGTTTTACAATATAGAAAGAAGGTGAGAAGAGATTGCAACAAGCTCACCATGATTTTCTTAAGAGAGTATGCTTATAACCTTTAGGTGAATGTCAATTTGAGGGATTTGGAAGCAACTATGCAGAAAAATGATGAGACCTTTACAGATTGTGGCTAGGTGGAGAGCCAAGGTCATATAGATGAGGAACCGTCCAGATACTAAGGAGCAGATTAAGATTTTTATCAAGGGAACTCTGCCTACTTTTCGTGAGAAATTGTATTATATACCTTTGACAGAATTTTCGCAAGTGTATGAGGTGGGGACTGTCATTGAAGACAAGATTAGAGAAGATAGAAAGTATGGAAACCGTGCCAAAAATTTTAATAAATCTGGGTGCTAAGGGTTGAGTTCATTTATGAAGACCCTAACCCTAAGCACCAACAAGAACACAACCACTGCCACTCTAAATTTGAGAGCCACAATGTGCCACAAAGAAGGTTTTCTAACTTAGGCACTCGTCTTTCTAGGGTATTTGAAAAAGTAAAGTCAGCGGGTCTGTTGCGACTGCTCGTACCAAGACCTCCTCCAATACCTCTGCCAAAGAACTTTTATCATAATGCATATTGTCACTTTCACCAAAGTAAAGGCCACATCACTGACCATTGCCTTCGGTTGAGGCATGAGATCCAAAATTTGATTAATGATGACAAGGTAATTGACCCAGAAAATTCAAGGTGGAGTACGAGATGTAATCCACTTCCTAATTTCTATAAAGTGCCGCCTCCTAAAAACCTTTTTATGGTTGAGTCTGCAAAGATCCCAAGGAGGTGATGGCAGAGTTTGAGGAGGAAGAGGAAGAAAGAGAGAGGGAGTTGCTTTTGGAATAGATATATGTGATGGTCTTGAATGTGTGGGATAGAGACGAAGAGTGCCTAAACTAGGGTAAGGAAGTATGGATAGGGAGTGAAGATGAAGTGGTAGTGAATCTCGTTACATTGGATGTGTGAAGTAGCAAGGAAGAAGAGAAAGCCAGAGCTATAAACCATATGACCCACAGTGGTCAAGTATATCAACCAGACATGATCAAAACTAAAAAGGAAAAGGAGAAGGAAAGCCCATTGGTTGTGCTAAAGACAGAAACTGAAGACGATGCTTTGATAAATAAGTTGAAAAGAACCTATGTGAATGTAAGCATGTGGGACCTACTCGTCTCTTCAAAGAAACACCAAGAAGCTTTGTTGAAAGCAATGGTCAGGATTCTAGTTTTATCATCCATATCAACAGCTGATTTTGTGGGATTGGTTCAGCATAATCCCCTAACAATCACCTTTTCAGATGATGAGCTTCCTCATAAAGGAATGAATCACACCAAAGCTTTATTTATAAAGGCTAAAGTTAGAGGCAGGATCACTGGTAATGTTATGATTGATGACGGATCAACTTTGAATGTGTGCTCGTTGAAACTTCTGTCCAAGTTTAAGATGGAGTTATCTGACCTAGAACCTTTTGATGTTATCATTCGAGCTTATGATATCATATTTAATTAATTTCTGAAATTCATTTATCGAAAATTCACGGGAGGCTGAAACCCAAAAAAAAAAAAACAAAAAGAAACTCACGTGCGGCGTCCTATTCATTGTCCTAAACGAAGGTACAAATTTAAATACTTGAAAGTTGAATTAATTAACTATTTTTTGAGGTTTAATTTACTTTTAATTCAGTAGAGTCAACAGATTTTTTGCATCTTAAATTACTAAAATTTTCTTCAAATAATCAAGGTTTTAATCTTAATTTTAAATTGAAATATTAGGATGTTTGAATCCATCTATTTATATTTAAATAATTATATGATATTTATTATTATTAATGATAATAATTAATAATAAGGTAAAACCCCTCTTTAAAAAAAATTAATAGAGTAAAATTCGAGTAAAAATTTCAAGATTTCTGTATTAGTGTAGAATTATTTTTTCACTATAGTTAAATATAGACCATCAGATTTAAACTAAACCAAATGACTTGATACGTATAAAATACGTTAACAAAATACACATTCCTTTTCGATTCTAACAAAATACAGATTCCTTTTGGAAGAAATATTATTAAAAAAAAAAAAAAAAAAAAAAGGACATTTCGTCCCTTCGAGTGAGTATTTCTCTCCATGTCTGCCAATAGAGCCATTTGAGCACAAAGAGAAAACATAACCAAGTTTGGAGATCTTTGCAGATGTAATTGAGATCTTGGCGGTTGAGCCAAAGCATTAGAGTGTGAGTCTGAAGAAGAAAAGAAAGAAGAGAAAGAACCAAAGAAAGGGGGGGTTGAGGGGCCACAAGTGTAATGCCCCATTTTTCAGTGTCTTAAATAGTAAGTTACTGGTTTATGAATAGTAGTACCGGTCCGGGAATCAGTATTATTTTGGTCCGGAAAAATTACTATCTATGTGTCATATTTTATTTAATGTTTTTGGAGTATGCATACATGATTTTAATTGGAGATGTTGTGCTATGATGATTATTTGGAGATGTGTAGAGTTTGGAGTTTAATTGGGAGTGTTTTGTATCCACATGTTTGGCGAGCTCATAAAGGGAAATTCTTACAGTATTTCTGTAGAATTTTTCCCAATCATAAAGGGAAATTCTTACAGTATTTCTGTAGAATTTTTCCCAATCTATGAGATTAAAAAAAAACAATGAATGAAAACGAAATAAAATGATTATATGAAAAAATATTATTACTCGCTAAACTTGTGAATACTCAATTACTTCTAATTCATAATCTAATTTCTTATGATTTATAAGTTAAGTTAGGATGGTGTCTTCGGCATCGAATGTTGCATCCGCCATCGGGTCTCTTGGGACTAGGCGGTGGGTGTTACAACAAGCGGTCGAGGAGGAAGAGAATAAAGAAGAAGTGAAAGAGGGGTAAGCTACCCAAGAGAAAGAAGAAGAGGGTAATAAAGAGAAGGGGAGCTGACGAGGAAGAAGAAGACCCTGCAGATCAAGTACTAAAAGCAATTCGTGCTTGTATCGAGGAGAGCTTTGAAGAAGCTAAAGCCCCTTCTGATTTTATAATTTCTATTAAGAATGAGTCTGACTATAATGAATTATCGATGCTTTTTAATGAAATGAACTTTAATTTTGCTAACTTGTTTGACGTCTTTCCTGATGGTTCCATTCATCAAGTAGATAAGCACGTGCACATATTTGACATTAACTCATCATGCATGCTTGAATTTAATATTGGCACAAAAGATAATCCATGAATTTTATTATTAGGCCAAACCTAATGCTAGAATTAAACATAAAATTTCAAGGTCTACTCATGGAAAAAAAATGAAGCCTTCGCATGGAGCTATGGAGACATGCCAAGGATAGACAAGTTTATAGCTAAGCACATAATCCCTTTATATCCTAGAGCCAAGCCAGTGAAATAGAAAAAAAGAAGATTGAGAACAGAATGAACCGAGAAGATTAAAGAGAAAGTGATGAAGCAGATAGATGCAGGATTTCTCAAAGTGGTTCACTATCCAGAATGGTTGGCGAATATGGTCCTAGTTCCCAAGAAAGACAGAAGGGTCAGAATGTGTGGATTATAGGGATTTGAACAACGCATCAACAAAGGATGATTTTCCTCTCCCCATATTGATATCCTAATTAAGAGTGTGACAATGATGGGATGCTACTCCATTACGGATGGGTTTGCAGGGTATAATCAAATTCTCATGGCACTATTGGATAAGGTCAAGATAGCATTTGTGACAGAGTTCAAAACTTTTTGCTACTAGGTGATGCCATTTGGCTTAAAGAACGCCAGCGCTACTTTCCAAAGGATGACAACTACATTATTTCATAACATGATCCACAAAGAGCTAGAAGTTTATATTGATGATATGATTGTTATGACTAAGACACTTGAAGAGCATCCAACAACCCTGGAGCACTTCATGGACAGAGTGATCAAATACAAGCTACAGCTGAACCAGAAGAAGTGTGTGTTCAGGGTAACTTCTGGAAAGGTGTTATAGTTCATAGTAAGACCAAAAGGAATAGAGATTGGTCCAGACAAAATTAAGGTGATCCAAGAGATGGAGCCGCCCAAGACACAAAAGCAAGTGAGAAGCTTTTGGAAAAGATTTAGTATATCAGCAGGTTTATATCGAAGTTGTCGATAGTATGTGATCCAATATTCAAGTTATTAAGAAAAGATCAGCCTTTAAAGTGGAACGATCATTGTCAGATAGCTTTTTGTCAGATAGCTTTTGATAAAATCAAGGAATATTTGTCAAGTCCCCTCATTTTATGCCCACCAAAATTAGGAAAACCCTTAATTCTGTACTTGACACTGGAAGATGCTAGAATTAGAGCCATGTTAGTACAAGCTGACGAAGCGGATGTTGAGAAGGTAGTGTACTACTTGAGTAAAAAGCTTCTTCCAAATGAACAAAAATATAACTTGATTGAAAAAACTTGCTTAGCAATGGTATGGGTAACTAGAAAGCTTCGATACTACTTTCAGTCTTATAAGATAATAGCAGTATCAAGGGCGGATCCGGTAAGATATTTGTATGGAACACCAGCATTAGTGGGAAAGCTAGCAAGATGGCTAATCTCGTTATCAGAATTTGATATTGAATATGTGTTTTCGCACCGCCCCCGAGCGATCCGAAAAACTTTCACTTTTTAGTTTTGATTTTGGAAAATGATCTTGCTTTGAACATATGATGACAACACATTTTTTGGATGCGATGCCGATAAATCGATCTTATAAAACATTTTGAGTCGCCACCCATTATTTCGGCAATGGGACCGTTTCCAATTTTATTTGCATTGTGACCGTTTCCAATTTTATAACAAGATGACTCCATTTTAAACCCAATTTTGTTCAAAGCCAAATTATTTTAAAAGACTGGTCAGGCGTATCAAATGTGATTCTGGGTAAGGAAATTGGATACGCCAGCCTGTTAGAAGCCGACGCCCGGAAAATCGGCCTCTATTAACCTATGATTTCTAATTTATTTTAGTTAGAAAAGCCAAAATTATTTATTTAAACCCAACCCAAGTGAATCGAGTTCTCATATGGAAAATTATTTAATCGTCCCAATCAAATCTAATTATCACATAATAACCATTCAAATCAAAGTAATTAAACCAAACAACAAATCATTCAAATTAAAGCAATTAAATCAAATAAATAAAAGACCCGCTCTTGCCTTATGGTTAAAGGCGGGCCACAAACCAAAACTAAAAATACATTCTACCCGATACAAAATTTAAACCCGAAAACCCTACAACCGAAATCAAGCATAATTACATTTTAACATTCTAAACTTAATTAAATTATAATCTGTTCATAATTGGTCATTTTTGGATTTATTGGAAAAATTAAATTTTATTTTTTTTTGTACCAAAAAATTTATTATTTTTTTCGGAAAGAATAAAAAAATTGTTTTATGGAACCCTAGAAACAGTCGCGTCACGTAGGCTGTTCTTTGGAAGAACAGTTGTGGTGACGCAGCTTCTTTTGGGTTTAGAAATGTAAATTTTTGGACATGAACAGTTCATCATGCAAACTTCCAGTTCCGTTTACGATATTACTGGCTTGGCATTGACGCAAACTTACTCTGGTCCGGAATTCTATGTTTTAAATTATTGTTTAAAGCGGCGGTTTTTTTATTTAAATTATTTTAGCGCAAGCCTCGAATGACAAAAACGAATAGAATATAATTCAAAATTAAGACTAAACTGACTTAAAACGATGATAAAATAAATAATCAATGAATGAAAAACACAAAAAGGTGTTAAATAAATTACCTAATCCTCAGATTTGAGGGATTGTAAACGGCTTAACGAATGAAGGTTACGGCGATCCAGAAGCTTTGTCACAAGGATTTTAAAATATTCACTCTTTTCTCTTTTCTTGATTTTTTTCTTTTTTTAAAGCTTTAATTCACCTGGAAAAATGATCTCTAATGGCAATTCTCCTTCAAACGAAACTCAAAAGAGCTTGTTGAGGAGAATGTGGCTGCAGGGTTCTTTTAGGGTTTTAAAAAACGCTCTGCCAAAGTTCCAAAGTTTTGTTAACGGAGAAAAAAGATCTATTTATATATAACGTGAGAAAAAAGATCTATTTATATAACTAGGTCACAGAGCATAGCTGCGTGACGCAGCTTACTTGCTGTATCAGAGCTACATGTCGTTTAATACAAAAACGACATGTAGTTTAACATAGCTGCATGACGCAGCTATGACCCAGTCAAAGACTTAACATCATCTCTCTCTCTTCTTTTCCAATTTAAATCCTTGGATTAAAAGACTTTTATGTAGCATTAACCCATTCATTCCACATCCTTGTATCATGATTGGATCAGGCGGGGGCATAAAAACACGCTCAACAATATGCTGCAAAGAAAACTGTCAAATGACGAGCAGTTGCAGACTTTCTAGCAACACATCCAGTCGAAGACAATGAGCAATGGGAAATTGATTTTCCTGATGAACATTTGAACTTGATAGAAAAGAAAGGATGGAAGCTTTACTTTGATGGTTCAACTCATAGCAAAGGAGCTGGGGTAGGCATTTTGCTAGAATCTCCACAAGGAGAAGTTATCACGAGGTTGAAGATATTATAGTTTGCAGTTATGAAAAACATGGTAGAATATGAAGCCTACTTATTTGGTTTAGAAGCTCTGATTACAGTTAAAGCTGAAGAAGTTGAAGTAATTGGAGATTCAAAACTGGTCATCGAGCACGCTAATGGAAATTGGGAAGTCAAGAATGACAGGTTGAAACCCTACATTGACTACTTGCACATTGTTATTCAGAAATTCAAAAGAGTGACCTTCACACACACAAGCAGAGTGAACAACCGAGTACCAGATGCCTTCGCTAATTTAGCATCAGCTTGGGAAGAGATTTTAGTTATGTCTATAAAACTGTTTATGATATCTTCGGTTAGCATCCCGTGTTATGAAGGAAAAAGAATTATGGATATCAAAGAAGAAGATTAGCCATGGTTTTATGGACATGGATGACTAAAAGGGTTTATCCAGATTCAGCTACTAGAGATGACAGAAGAGCTATACAATGTTTGGCATTCCAATTTGCAGTCTTAGATGGTCAGTTGTACAAGAGAATGTTAGATGCGGTATTGTTAAGATGTGTATCAAGGAAAGAAACTGAAGAGATTATGAAATATATCCATGCATGAGTTTGTGGCACCCACATGAACGGAAAAGCATTAGAATAGAAAATTCACAAAGACTTGAGTCACATTCCACCTTCAGAATTACATCCTTCTATTTCGCCATGGCTATTTGTAGCTCAGGTAATAGATCTCATCAGCAAAATTTCACCACCCGCTTCTAATGGACACGAATTCATAGTGGTGGCAGTGGACTATTTCTCAAGATAGGTTGAAGCAGAATCTTTTAAGAGAATCAAGCCAAACAAATGGCTAAATTTATTAAAAAGAAACTGATCTGTAGATATGGAATCCCCCATCATATAGTGACAGATAATGAAGTTCAGTTCCAAGCAGAAGTGAAGACACTATTACAGAAGTATGAAATTGAGCATCATAAATCTTCACCGTATCGACCACAAGCTAATGGGCTTGTCACACCTTACCTTACTGTAAGACATGACATGTCACCCGTAATATACTTAATAAGCACTTAAGTCTTATAAATGCTTACTAAGTATACTACTAATTAAGCACTTAAGTCTTATTAAATGCTTAACTAAGTTATTTACTACAAGGGACTTAATACTATTGATTTCATTCATTTATATCTTGCTAGGAAAGTAAAATTTAGTATTTAGTTATTAAATGTAAAACTCCTTTTGGTTCTTTCACCTGTTATAAAGAAATGTCTTTTTCCGTAATATACTAGACATATGAAACATAACTTCCGTTAAGCTCAATATGATTTCTTAAACATCAATTATATTATCAAAAACATAAAATGGTTCCATAAACCATAAGCCCATGGATGATTTGATTACATACTGGAGTCCTTTTCAATCTTAGATACATAATAGAAAAATTCATACAATCATAATTTACATGTATCTGCTCAAATATACATAGATGTTCTGTTAATGTTTAATACATCATACATAATACTCCAAAAAAAAAGTCAATATACAATAAGCTTACATCGTTAGCATACTATCTACATCAAATAAAAAACGATCCTCTCCTAGGTTTTTTTCCTTTCCTTTTCACTGCGAATAGCACAAAAGCAACTATCGCTAAGCCATTATTGGCTTAGTGGTGTTACGGAATAAAAACAATAAGGAAGGTATAATTCATAAACCGGGACCATGATAAAGGAGTATAAGCAAAAAATAATACCAGTTAAATCATAATTCATAATGTAGTCTTTAACAGCTTTTTGATACAGTCAATTCCGGAGGGCCAATCAGTGTCTAATGTTGCACATCTAGACCGTTATCTACAACCTTCAATCTGTTGATTATGATTTCAACAGGAAAGAGGCGGGAGCAATCATACAACCTCAACATAGAGGAGAATTTTCATATCAAATCATATTATCATCTAAGTGATGATAATCCATGTTCAAATCGATCGTAATATCAACCTTCAAAAAAATGAAGTGATATTCGGCGGTAATAACCATGGTCGTATATCAAGCTGTTAGACTTTTAACCATTCCATTCATGTAATCTAATATTACAATCACTTTGGGCAACATTTCATTTCGCGAAACACTGTAAAATTCAAAATCATTCAGTCACGGCCACCCCTCATACTACAGTTATCAATTGCCCAACATCCTTCTCTTTCAAGGTATAAGAATTATAAAATTTATTTGCATGTGTAATTTATAAGAATCATAAAATTCATTTACATATGTCATTCGGTCGTATGTTTTCAAAATAATCTTTTTCCTCTTTAAAAACTTATGAAATCACTAATATGTATATATATATATATATATTTTTTATATAGGTATAATTCATAAAGCACATCCATTGAAAATATTTTGCAAAATCAATCTCATTTTGTTTAAATAAAAGTAGGAAATGAATAATAACACTAACCTGAACTAGACGGCTCCCCTAGCCCTTTTCCTCTAGTAATCACCCTCTCCTCACATTAACTTCATACTACACAATGTACACACATGCACTTCTCTAGGAATGCAAAATAAGCATTAGAATGTAGTATCATGCTTTTTCTTTCATTTTCACTATGCTTATCCAGGTGTCATATGATCTTAGTTTAAGCATGAAACACTTCATATCCAACACTTAGCCACATCCTAGACACATAATAATAACAATGAAAATAATAGAAGTCAATGGCATGCTAAATTCTTTCAATGTTTATGAAATGCAGAATTTCAGCATTTGAGTAGCTTGCATTCCGTTGACTATATCTTGAATCCTCATATTCATTTGCCCTTGAATTTTTACAGCATGTTTTCCAAGCATCTTAGTGGGTACTGCCTGCTAAAATTTCATAATTCTTTTAAAGCTCATTTTCATTTTTTCATAATGACATAATTATAGAATCTGAATTTCAATTTTTTCTCATGTTCTGAAGCAGCCTTGCATTGATTTAATTACTATAAACTCCATTTCCTTTTTATCAATGGCCCTTCCCTTTTTAACACGACCTACCCAACATCTTAGCCTATCTCCATATAAAATTTCATGAATTTTAAAGTTCATTTGCTTAGTCAAATAGGTCAATTACAGAAGCCGAAGTTCAGACAGCCCAACTGTAACAGGTCCAACAATGATATGTTTGCTTAAGCATTCTCAACTCACTTCCAGCACAAATTCATACAATTCAACTCGTCTATTACTTACATAACATCATAATATAAGATATATCAAAATCCCTAGGTCATGGCATATCAAGTACAAACTCAAAATCATCCATCTTGGTGTGAACCCCTCCCCAAAACATCAATGGCATGTGAATGCATGTGACTAAGGGCAGAAATGCATGTGAATGTATGAGTCGCCACCTTGTTCTAATTTCAATCATCTTAAATCACCACTTAAAATCTAATTTCTAATCACTTCATTCGTTCACGCAAATCAGATCTATGAAACAGTGCATAGCACCTCCTTCAAAAGTTCATGGAATGGCAATAAATTAATCCATCAGAAAAAGAAAGTGAGGAAGTGAAGATAACTAACATTTTCTTTTAAGAATTACTCGAAAATTCCTTGATTTTCACCTCCTTTTGCTTGCGTTTTAATCAAAAACCCTATCCTCACTCTCTTCTGACCGACTTGGAACTGTTAAAAATGATGGATACAATTGAGCGTGGTTGATCTCCACCCTTCTTCATAAAAAATATATTAATAAACATTCACTTTAAAAATTCCTTCGCATGTCCTTTTAAATGAAAAATTGCGACTATAATCCTCCCTTTTTGCGTTTTTTCCCTTCATCCTTTTGGCATCTCTATTCTTTTTAATCACTTTCTACTTTAGTCCTATTTAGGTTATCAACCAAGTTTATTCAATATTTTTAAAACTTCACACTAAGAAAATTCCATAGCTGAAAACGTATTTACCGTATTCTTGTTTGGGCTTTCCGCGGTAAAATCATGTTTTTTACCGAGAAGTCATTCCTCGTTTAACTCATTTTGTTGGGATTCCTCTTTAATCTTTCAACTTTGATTGTAATCACATTTCATTACCATTTAATTAACATTCACATCCTCCTAATATATAGTTGTTTCCCATTATTTCTAGGTTTTCCTTTTCATTCGGATGTGTTTCCCATTATTCTAGGTTTTCCTTTCATTCGGATAACCGAATTCATCGAAAAAGCTAGAATAGCAAGAACTACAAAGTTGAGGATATTACAGGGCCAGTGTAAGCTACAAACAAAAACACCAAGAAGATATTGAGGAAAATGGCAGAAAATCATCGTGATTGGGTAAGCAAGCTACAATATGCTTTGTGGGGCTACAGGACCATAGCCAAATCTACAAATGGGACAACTCCTTATTCTCTAGTCTATAGAATGGAAGTTGTGCTACCAACGGAAGTAAAAGTGCAGTCCTTGTGCATAATGATAGAATCCAAGATTCCAGAATGTCAATAGGTGAAGAATCACTATCAAGAATTAGCACTCCTAGATGGAAAGATGCTAAATGACTGATTCATGGATCAACTGTATAAAAGGAGGATAGCTAAGCACTTCAACAAGAGAGTTCATCCAAAGCTACTCAAAGTATGGGATTTGGTTCTGAAACAAATGCGGCCAAACATTCATGACCCAAAGGGGAAGTTCATGCCTAATTGGGAAGGCCCATTTCTAATCAAGAGAATATTTTCCAAAGGTATAGTGAAGCTATCAGACATGGAAGGCAATGAATTTAATGAACCAGTCAACTTAGATAAACTGAAGAAATTTTATGTATGACTTGAAATGTTTATCGCAAAGCCCCATTAATAAATTCACCTTTTGTATTCTTATTAACTTGAAAGCTTGTTATGTCAAGTTTATGTTGATATGCAAATTTTGTGAATTTACCTTGATGACATGGAATAGCAAGAAATATATCAAGCATTTTCAAGCAAGAGGCATTTCATTCATAATAAGTGCATACATTCATAGTATTGCACTATCAATAATTGTCCAATACATTTCATTAGAAATCAGGATAAGGGGCATCTACATGCTAGGCCCTAAGTGAAATCTAGCAGGCAATAGACCAGCCGACTCTAAAGAAAAGGTATCAGCCACATCAGAAATGGGTACGGTCATGTGACTACTCGAGATGGAAATAAAGCGAGACAGAAATCATTATGTAATAAGGCCACACTCAAACCGCGTGTAATTAGGGATAGCTTGATGACGACTATACTGCCTAGCTACTTGGCAGGGGTAATAAGCCACTGCTATGGTCAAGGCACATAGAGCATGTAAGAAGAAACTATGACTCGCTCTGTGTACCACCAGGGGCAAGTCCATCTGACTCCCTCAAAAGTGAGATCTTGCAACATAGCAATCCAGTCTTCAACAGTCTCACCAGTCAAACAGCGATGGCATCGGACATAGACTCATGGTCTATAATTGAACATCAGATAGTCCGATGGTGGATCCATCGCCTATAGCTTCTCAAAAGTCTACAACTGCAAACACATTCAAAAAAAAAAAAAGAAAAAGAAAAAAAGAGCTCGTTAAGTCCAAAACCCTCAAAGGATGAGTTATGCAAAAATTAGAGCATATATAAAAATAAGAAATAAAAGAAAAGAATAAGAAAAGCAAGAAAAGGAAAAATGCATTCACTTGCAGTAGAAGCAGACTCCCCATCGAACTAAGTATCGAGCCAGGGTCCTGAGCATGCTCTCCTAGCCAAGTAAATGTTTCAACAAGAATAAGTTAAAAAGGCATTTGTCGCCTAGCCATTTGCTCAATTATGGGCACCAGCCTGAGGCTCCCGTAGCCATCAATGCCATTGAGTAGCAAGTATTAACTAAGAATGCATAAACAAACAAGTGAAGGCCAGTATGGCCTAGTGTGGTCCATACTCAATGCACGATCCACAAGCGGTTGCAGGGGCACGGCATCAACATCGAAGTCATAAGACGGAATCTCATAAGCTGAGAAAATGAAAACGGGCAAAATTAGTGAAGCAGGGTCTATATCCAGCCGGGACACCACATCAACTTCTTTTACCACGGGTATTCTCCCGAAAATAATGTTGAACTCTTCAAACAACGGACAAATCTTGTAATCATTGTGGCGAAATAAGTTGTTTAAAGAATCAAAGTGGTTAATCAACCATTGCAACAATTCGGGTTGAACCCGAATGTTCCGGTAGTAGTTTAGCCTATTAAGTTTGAATGGTGAAAGCAAATCCTGATCCTCACGGCTAAAACTGTAGAACAATGCTTCAAATGCAGTTGCCAAAGACCAATCCATGAAGAATGGAGAAGAAATGAAGAGTTTGGGGAATTTGTTGGGTGAAGGCTTCATCTGGATTGATAAAAATGAGCTTTTGAAGCGTATAGTTGTGTTATGAGCTTTTATAGAAAGGAAGAAAAGAACCATTTGATAGCTGGCTGCCACTGCAGCTTTAGTGGTGCACGCCACTGGTTAGCAGACAGCTGAAAGATATGTTGTCCTCCTGCTTTTCAACTTTTAGGCTTAATAAACAGTGTATGTATCAGCTATATAGCAAAAATACACCAACATCACTCAATGACATGTAAAGAAATTGGAATGTACCTTCTCATAAATAAAATATAACCATTTCTTTACAAAATATTCCCAAACTGGGTTTAAATACAGAAAAGCAAGAGGATGAAAAGATAAAAATAAGAAATAAACTAGGGCAGCCGACTTAAGACATGTTGGAAGTCGTCTCCTCCGAATCATCACTATCAGACTCCTCGGTCTCTTCAACAACATTGGCCTGTGACCAGCTCCGCGACCAGCATTCCTGCCATGCTGGGTCCCCTGACCTCTGCCAGCAAGAGGCGCCATGCTAGCTCTCTGCATACATTCATAAGCATTAGTAAATGCATTTCATGCATACGTGGCATATGTATTGCATGCTTTATTTGTGTTGTTTATACTTACAGATGCATATTCGTTTGAGAGCCTTGCCACTGCTATCTAGAGGTGCGCCGCTTCATAAAGCTAGCAGACCTTATTGTAGTCAAAAATAGACACCTAAAAAATGAGACAAGGGCAGACAATAAGAAAGAAAAATAATAAAAGAGCAGTTATCTGAATAAAGAACAGAAAATACTCACATGGATGCAACTAGGCAGAGACATCCGGTATGGACTAACAAGATGCATATGCAACATGCCTTGTACAATTTGACCTGTGCGGTCTGGAATGAAAGAGAAAGAGGCACATGGTTCGTGCTCCGGCTTACCGATGACGACAGCCGTGTCTGGAACCCCGAAGTTAGAACCTCTCCTCATGCGCTTGCTACGCTGCTGTTGCTTCTGCAAGAATAAAGCATAATGAGTGAATAAGAAGAAAGGACATTACGGCAAAATCGATAACGGAATAAAAAATGAGATAAAACTCACCTGTACTGGGGCATCCCCTGACCTCTATCCAGCTTCTCGGCCTCAACAAAAGGATCAAACTCAATTGGAGGAGGGATATGGACTAGAAGCTGTGTCCGCACAAAAATGGCATAAGCGCCAGTGCAAAGGCTGCTAAATGATCTATGGCAGCTGATCCTCTCTGAGCAGCGTGATATCCTATTCCAACCGGATGGATCTAGTAGATAACATATAGTATGGCACATCGTGAGACACTCTCCTCTAGTCTGGTCCTAACTTCCACTCGTACACCCTCTCCCCGAGGTAGTACATGACATAGAACAAAACCCGGAAGGAGGAGCCATTTATGCTGGTACCCGATAGTCGCCTGGATGAAGTCAGGATAGTCAGCTACATCTCCTCATGGGTACCTCTCTATCTGCGCATTTACAAAAAGAGAAAAAAAAACTAAATAAAAAATCAGAACAGAAAAGAAAAGAAAAGAAAAAGAAAAAGAAAAAGAAGAAAAACAAAAGAAAAGAAAAAGGAAAATATAAACAGTGAGAGGCAGTGACTTACCCGATCCCAGGTCGAGCTATTCAACAGCTGCGGAACATGAAGGCCTCTGATGTAGTATGAGCATACTTCCTACTGAATCTCCATGCTCGACCCCAAGGAAGAGACCTCGCATTAGTGTTGCCCTTGAAGCCGTATAAGCTCGACATGGGGAGGACTCAGTGCTCACAGGCCCAGATCTGTATCAAAAATAAAGCGAAAAATAGTAAATAAGAAGAAAAGCAAGAATAAAATAGAAAAGAAAAAGAAGCATCAAAGAAAAGGTGGTTTAATACATCAATAATGCGCCTGTAGCCAACCTTCAGGTGCGCTCCATGGACGCATAGGTCCATGCCATAATAGAGATATGATAAGGCAGCAGCTCCCCAGTTGAACTGCCTCGTCGCATCCAAGTCTTGCAGAGGTGGTAGTAGTGCTAAATCTGCATCGTTACCATGATATGTAAATAAGATAGTTAATAGCAGATAGAAAAGGTAGGCCCATGCTACCACATCCACATCTAGCTCCGCCACCCGCTCTCGGGGCATCTCCTAAAAGTGAGCAAAAATGCTCTCATACCGAACCCTCTTGTTAGAGTTGGTGGGCTCCAGTCCGATGGTAGCTCAGAGGCTCGCTCACAAGCTCGAACAATCTAATGTCCTCATTCGATCATCGAAGACCACAAACCACCCTTCATAAGGCAACCCCGTAATAGCAGCAAAGTCAATTGGCGTGATCGTCATCTCACCGACTAATAGATGGAAGGTATGAATGGTATCCATCCAATGTTCCATGAGTGCTAGAATGTTGGAAGCAAGAGTGCGCCCCTGCACCCTGGGAAGAGTATCAACAAAAAGGCCAAAGCTTGCCTCCTGAATGCGCTCCTGGACCCGCTTACACAGCCGACCGAACCATTCACCGACTGCATAGGTGTTGCCACTAGATTTTTCGCGCCGTGCACTCTTCTGCAAAAATAAAGCACTATAAGTATGCTAATAAAGTGCAAAGCCACGTGTTTTTATGTTTGAAGCAAGTAAGCATGCAAAATGACGAAAAAAATGACAAGGAGATGGTGTTTTACACACAATGTGGCACAAGCCATATAGTAGTGGTGCGCGCCACTAGTCCTGTGGAGCATGCCACAGGGCTGCAAAGAGCCAAACAAGCTTGGAAGTGGCACACACCATAGACCCTAAATGCTCAACCAGGTAAATTTCAACCTAATATTTGATTTCTAACCTAATGTTCGTATGTTTCTAGCCTTATTAATGCAAGAAAAACAAAGAAAAAGTTTCAAAATACCTCAATTGTGCCCCAGCAAAGGCGACTGGGAAAATCGCGTTGCAGACTGATTGTCATCCCTACATCCACAATAAACTCCCGAAGTTTCATTCCGAGATGTTGGCTCAAGGGTCAATTTTTATCTCGAGAAACTCTCCCATAAGTAGTGGCGCCATCCACCGACGTACAATGCAAATTGTAACCGCATCCAGCAAAGAAACTATGGGCGTGGATAGGTGAGAGCACCACGTAGAAAGAGCTTAACATCGTATAAGCCTCCGACCTATGTTAGTAACTACCTAACCTTAGGCTCACCAGGCCCCAGAGTCAATTATGATATGTATATATCTCCACAAATATTTAAACAGGTGAGACCAAGATAGAAAAGCCATATATTAAAGCAAGAATAAGCGTAACAGTCCTCCTCAAATTGAAAATACAACACCGTAATATATTAATGTCAAACAACATTCAGCCTAAGAGACAGTCTAAAAGGAAATATCTAAGTGCGATAATTATTAGTATCCTCCGCTAAACCCACCATATATCAGCACACCTTGCTGCCCGGTGTCACCTCCCACACAATATTGTGCGTGCCGCCTCACTCCATACCCAGCATAGGAGACAAGTGGACACAGTTAGGTCAGCCCTTCTAAAGATCTAGAGAGAATGCCTTACGAAATGGTTTAATCAATTTTTGGTGTGTGTAAAAACACACATGCCTAGTGACACCCATTCAGTATTAACCACTGAGTGCGTACTTCAGAGCAAATCTGTCCTCTACCCACACTCGAAAGCTTATGATCTATGAGAGAGTGCCTCTAACAGTATATCTATATTATCGCAAACTTTCCCTTAAGCGCGAGAGAGTTCCTTTAATAGTGCATACCCCTCAAGTATTCTTTCGTACAACGGTTCTCCCATCCAACACTGTTTATGTTTTAGTCGATAACTACAAATCCTTTCTCGTGCTCAAATCTATACCGTCATTTTCCTAAATATCTCCTAAATCGAATATCAAGTAAATAAGAATATCTGTTTCTACATATCTCAATAAGCAGATAGAAAAAAGAGTAGGCCCATGCTACCACATCCACATCTAGCTCCGCCCCACCCGCGCTTCGGGGCCGACCATTTCTTTTCCCTAAAAAGTGAGCAAAAATTTGCTCTTTCATAGCCGAACCCCTTTCTTGTAGAGTGGTGGGCCTCCACACTCCCACGGTCTCTCCTCCTCCAAACAACACTGATGTACCCTCACCAGAGAGCTCTATCCCATGGTCTCAACACACTAACCTTCCCCGTAAACCAACTCACCACTAAGTCAATCTCTCCTCACTTACCACCATCGACAATCACATCCAGAGTCATCCTCTCCCTTCCAACAACCACACACTATTCATACCATAAATCCATCAAACCACCCATCTCTCGGTAAAATCCTTAAATTCGAGATCCACCATAGTGTCAGTCCTCACCTAAAATCATTGGCCCCCGAAACATCAATTATTGTCCACTTATACTACACATAATGCCCCACCAAGTAACTTTTCAAAACATTGTGCGGTACTAACGAAATCTGCTTTGAATTGCGGTTATTCCATTCACACACCAATAGTCTCCTGCGACGAGAGAGTTGCGCGTGAGAAGCCAAAGCTATGCTAGAATGTCTGGAAGCAAGATGCCGCCCCCTGCGCACCCTGGGGGAAGGAGTAATCAACCAAAATAGCGAAGGCCCAAAGCCTGCCTCCTGGAATGCTCCTAGGCACTCCACCGGCCCACGGCCAGCGTGAGATCGAATTCAATCGATCCTTGCAAAATTGCCCCGACCCGATTACCACATATCCACCGAAGACACATCGAAACCAAGAGTGCGAGTACACGTACACTCATGGCACCTTCACTACCTAGAATTACGATCGTCCGAGAGCCAGTGCCCTGGCACCCTGATACAACAAGCAAAAATCAACATAGCTCAGTCCATAAAGCGTGACAGTCATCTATTATATACGTCGGGGCCACCTCTCCAGCCACCACCGAACGTGTGACGTGATGGCAACAGTCTGTCATGTGACAGCCACAGATAAGGCCATGCAGCAAGATACAGAAATTCAACCGCGGGATTAAAAAACATAATGACAACTAAGTGAGAGAACCGGATCATTTTCACCTTGCGAATGTGCGGTCGTGGCAGTCACACCACCCACCTCTCGAGTATAGTGTAGCGACCATGTAGGCCAATATTGACATAGTGGTGCCGCCGCCCCACTTAGGTCCTCCTCTGGATCTCTAGCCTTAGGTTGCGTGGATACATTTGTGCCAACTCTAAAGGCGAGTCTGATAACTATAATACGTGAGTGTAGACCTCGATATACATATCTGGAATTAATGTGGCCAAACTCCTGATCTCACCCAGATATGTACACACTCCATCTATATATTTTCACTTGAGCTCCCTATCAACCTAAATAAGTTGAGAGAGCGTAAAATTTCAACGCTTTCCTACTCACACACATATCATCTATCTGATTTTCTTAAACCTAATTGTTCCGTATGTTCCTAGCTCTCTCCTTATTTACTTCGCCCTCTAAGAGTGCGATATAAACACTCCATATACAGAAAAAGTTATATCTATTCCTCGAAAATAGGTCGCCTACCTAATGCGAGCGACGTGCTCAGTTATCCTCAAAGTGCTCAATATTAGTGCGCCCTACTGTAGGAGTTCCAAAAAAATTTGCTCGCTTGTATTTAAGCCTTAATATCACGATTATTAATTTAATCTTCATCTCGGTGCAGTCACTTGTATTGTTTCATCCCGTAACATCCACAATAAACTCTCCGAAGTTTCCCATTCCCGAGGATGTTTTTTGGCTCAAGTGGTGTGTTCCAATTTTTTTGTTAAATACATTCTCCTTAAGACAATTTTGTGATGTAATAAATATGTGTGAGTGAGAGTGTGCTTTAGTACACACACTCTCACAATAAATATAAATATGTATCTTCAAGACACTATGATTGTTTCAATTTTATAGCGAGCATTTAGATATGGAAAACGTATCAATTAGAAACACCCTCACAACAATATGAGACAATATAAACTCAGCTACTCCTATAGACTATCCACACACTCGAATGCGGATATATATATATCATTAATATCCATGAAGACCCCAAATATATCTCGAAAAGCGATATTCTTATATATAGTGAGTGCTATGCGCACTCTCATTTTCATTATGAGAGTATATCTATTTTAAACAATTTTGTTAGTGAGGAGAGACATGGGGAGTGATTAGTTCATCTTATTAAGCACCTCTCACACAGGACATATATTATTTTACCCTATCCACTACTCCTCACTTCTTAATTGAGAGTTTATAAAACATATAATCTCTTTCAGTAATTATATAAATGTTTCACCCCTAATATAAAAATGTGCTATGTCAAAGTTTTCCGTGTTTCTTTTTAAATTCCTTCTTATACCCTGAAAAATAGTAATAATGATAAAATATTCTCATTGTTACCTCTCCACAAATATCTATTTTTATATTTATCACATTTTTATTTTTTCAACACACAAATAATATTCTATCGTGAGTATAAATTACAGATATATATTTTCATTTTTTCTCATGTAAATAATTATTTAATTTAAAAATCACCTTATTAATATCTTATAAATTCATTATACTAACTCTAAATGATAATAAATGACTAATATATAATATATACACATCACACCACCTCACACTCTATTTTTGGTAATTAATATCTCTAGTGAGTTTAATCTGAATAATTTGAAAAGATTTTATGTTTTTAATTTTACCGGAAACTAATTTTTTAAAAGAGAGTTCCCACACAAAGTCTTCCTGCTTTTTATATATTCTCAATCTTACACTAAATGAAGAAATAAAGAGATCTTTCTCATTCTCTCTATATCGTATTATATATATTAAATTAATTTTAATTATTTGTCGATATTACTTACCTAAATGAAAGAGATTTTATCTCAATCGTTTTTGGTAATAGAATAATTTGAAAAAGATTTTTATGTTTTTATTTTCGGAAACTAATTTTTAAAGAGAGTTCAAAATCTTGCTTTTATTTACTTACCTAAATGAAAGAGATTTTATCTCAATCGTTTTTGGTAATAGAACATTTCGGAAAATATTTTCTTATTCTTATTTTTCGAAAATTACTTTTCAGAGGAAAGTGTAACATCTTCTCTTATTCACTTACCTTAAAAGGAAAGATTTTGACTCAAAGAATTTTTTTGGTAATAAGATCTTCGTATCTTTTAAAATTGGAAAGTCAATATTCTGTTTTGAAAAGAAGAGATTTTACTTTTTAAAATGGGATTCTCATCCCTCTCTATAAAAGGCGTCTTTCCCTTTAAAAGACGTAGGATTTTTGTTTTAAGAGTATAAGTCCATTGATCAAATCTTTGATCTCTCAAAACTTACTCTCAACCCCCTTATTTCTTTTCATCTTATTACTTCACGTTCTTTTCATTCTTATTACTTCACGTTCATTATATTTTTTAAAAGAGGAAAAGAAAAGATTTTTTTCCAAACATACTTTCCTTCTGCACAAAACAGTTTTTGTCTGATCTCTAAAATGATTTTCTAATCTTGTGATCTCTACCGTTTTTTTCCTGCTCTTATGGTCTGCGCGCGATGTGAGTTATTCTTTGTCGTCTATATAGATTTCTGTAATCTTTGTAGATAGGTTGTCTATTTTGAAAACATGTTGCAATTTGTATATCAGCTTGTAACGCGTACGATATAGAAA
This sequence comes from Jatropha curcas, assembly GCF_014843425.1. Next base: position 1,425,540 of record NW_023590806.1, read on the forward strand.
AGCTATTTGTGAAATAGGTTATCAAGCCAAACCCCTTTCCTCCCACGTGAGAGAGATTCTAATGTCTGATTTGAGTTTCTAATTCTTCTATAGCCCTCCTCTATCCGATAAAGCAAAAAGGGTTGAGGTTAACTAGAGGCTAGGATCTAAGGGTGTTGCATCCCCTATGGCCTTAGGCGGGCGGCTGCCTCTATACTACTTTGGCATTGTCTTCCACTTACGCTCCTCTCTATCTGTGCATATGTCAGTATTTAACACTCCTGCATATGATCTATTGCCTTGTACTATTGATTTGTCTCTTACCCTTGAAAAGAGATAACATAGTTGAGGATCTCAAGATGAGTCTTGGGGAGTGGATGTAGGCGAGTTAGTGCTCAACCACTATAAATCACTGTGTTAATCTTTTTATTTTTTGTAGTTTTGCTTGATAATATTTTACTACACTTCTGTTTATATTTTAGAAATGCTAAGTTGTTAATGGTTTTGGTGTACTAAACTGAAATAAGCTTTATCTTTATTGAACATTAGAACTCTGAAATTCTGCATAGTGAATATACCAATTTCTAATCTGTTCTTCTATTTTCAGTATATCTCACTATTTGGGTTTTAAATCAGTTTTCTAATCTTGCCTAAAGACCCACGAAGCTGTTCAGAAATTCTATAACTGTCTCTCACATACTCTTAAATATCTATCTAAACTTTATGAGGTAGTTCTAAACATAATAACTTTCCTTCATAAAGTAGTTCTGCAATTGATTAAGATATTATGAAGCAGTTTTAATTAATAGTTGTTCTTTACAAAATCTTTCTATTTTCTGCATAGAGCTTTGTGAGGAAGTTTTAATCGTAATAACTTGCTCTCACAAATGCATTCTATTTCCGCTGCAACAGAATTTTGATCTTTCTTTTGAAAGTTAAATTTTTATTTTTAGAAAATCCAATTGTTAAATTTTTTACTTTTTAGATAAATCCAATTCAACCCCCCCTTATTCTATTTCCGCTGCAACAGAATTTTGATCTTTCTTTTGAAAGTTAAATTTTTATTTTTAGAAAATCCAATTCACCCCCCCTCTTGGGTTGTGCCATACGTATAAGGGACCCACACGTGACTAACTGGTCAAGTCACAGGATCGATTACTGCATCACCGGGAAGCCAATCCATAACATTCTCCACAGCCATGAGTTTCCATTGCAACAAAAGCAGAAAAGAGAAGATAGAATTTGAAAGAACGCAGGTAAGTTAGGTTGAAAGTGACAAATGAATGTCACTTTCACCTTTTCTAAAGGTTAATGGGCCTATAATCCCGACTTTTTACCTTAGGGCTCAGTTTGGCCCAAAGGTCCATTAGCCATGACCAGCTCTTATACTTAGCTGACAACCCATCAACGGCTAGCCTCCTAAGCAGGGGCAACACACCGCTGGCCATAGGTAAGTCGCCTCATTTTGCGTGACACAGCACAATTTTCAATAAATTCACACAAGAACACAAACATATATAAATTCACATAAACTCACACACGCACGAATTCACTTGAGTTCACGTAAAATTACGCATTTTTAGCAAAATCACGCATTTTTATACGAAATCACGTGTCACATGCACACGCTTTTTTTGGCTTAATCACGGAATTTCTAACCATAACCGGGTAAAGAGCCTCTTCCCCTGTGTTGTCAAAATTATTTTGCAAGTACCTCCCAAAGTGGAGCATTTTAAACTGTAAGTCCCCTAAGGTAGGAAAATCGTAAATCCCCTGAGGCAGGAAAACCCAAAGTCCTTCAAAGAAAGCACCGTCCAAAGGAGAACCTCCCATGTGGCGCATTTCAGAGCCAAAGTCGTCCTAGGTGGTGCAACCAAGCCCTTCAAAGAATGCACTCATCTGTTGAAGCCGTCCCAAGTGGTGCACCCCTGAAGCCATCTGAAGTGGTGTATCTCTTTTCACATTTCATATCTAAAGGATAACCTCCCACAGTGGAGCATTTCAGAACCAAAGTTGTCTCAAGTGGTGCACCCAAGCCCTTCAAAGAAGGCACTCATCCGTTGAAGCCATCCCACGTGGCGTACCCTTAAAGCCGTCCCAAATGGCGTATCTCCTTTCGCATTCCATGTCCAAAGGACAACCTCCCATAGTAGAGCATTCTGGATCTTTTAAGTTGCCATTTGGCGCTCCGCATTTTATCAAAGCTGCCAATTGGAGCAATCAACCGTAGAAGTCTCCAACAACCACCACGGCGCAATTCGCCCACCTACCAATCACCAACTGGCAATCCACATCAGCAAAGCTGCAAAAATGGTGCACATCATCCATTTAAGTCGTTCTAAAAATGTAAGCCAAGTAGTTTCTTACTTACGCGTCTACTCTACACTTTGATAACATTTTGCATAAAAAAACAAAATATTATCAAAGTGGGGGCAAACTATAGACGCTCAAATTTTGCCCCTAAAAGGTTTAGCGATGTTATATCGTTTTTTACATAAATTTGAATTCGAATTTTCAATCGCCCCGATTCTCGGACCAAAGGTCCGTGGCTGAGATTATACATGTGTTTAACTATTTTTTACTCTTTTGAGTTACCAGGCATTTCGCGACGAAACCGGGCTCGGGAAGCGCGTCACACTTTTCGATACGCCACCTCATTTTGAAAAAGAGGGTTTCACTTGGATTCAAGATCTCTATTCAATCATTTTAAGAAAAATGCCCATGATTTAGTGGTCAAAGACCCAGAAACACTCAAATAAAACTTAAACCCGGATTTGTTGATTCAAGAGAAGAGCTTTTAGGTTTTTTGATTTTCTTTCCCAAAAATCTTTGGAATCTTTCACAACAAGGTAACCCCTGAGGGCCTTTAACTTCTCTTCATCTTTTTCGTGCTTTTGGTTTCTTAAAAACACCACCTTTTTATTGGTTGAGAGAGTAATTTGTGATCAACCAAAAGGCTTCTGATTGCATCAGAAGTGGCACACGCTACTTCACTCCTAGTCAGAAAGCCCTAAATCTTTGTTTTGTGATATCTGATCAAGGCAAGGTCCACATGCCACTACGTGTGGCACACCCCATCTCCAGTGGCACACAAACCTTCATTTCAAGGGTCTAGAATATGAAAATTAATAAAATGGCCTCGATTCGGAGTTCCTTTGAGTCAAGCACAAAGCAATCTTGCTCTGAATCGCAAAAATGACTCATCTTAGACTAAATAAACATATAAACAATAAGAAATGGGTAGTGATGGATATATTTGTTGATCATTCATAATGAACATCAAAGCCTTGAACTCTAATCTTGTATAAACCTTTAAATTAATGTTTTTAATTTACTGTCCTTTATCTTTTATGCATTCTAAATTCCAGTACTTTACTTTTACGCATTTTACATTAATGTTCCTTAGTTATTGTTAATCTAACCCATTTAACCGTAGCTTAGAACATCTTAACATGAACATTCATCATTTGGATTATTGTGACTGAGTGTTGTTGCTAATTAATTTTGCGGATGATTATATTCTATGATTATGTTTGTCTCCTTAATTTTATTTATTGCTTTGAAGTAATAAGGTTAATGTAAAGGACCTTAATGGGTCCTATTATTGCATATTTGTAATAGTTAGTGGGTTGGATAATTACTTGGGAATCAAATGGGTAGATTGTATATTTAGGAGATGGGTGTGATTCTTTTCTCCTCTCCCCCTCCCCCTTCTTTGGATGATTTAATCTATGTTTTATGTATGAGATAATGTGCATGTTTGTAATGATTTCCAAAAACGCATAAAAGTTTTACATCTTAATTACAGTTAATCATGTTATTAATTATTTTAAATGAGTAGACAATGAAGGAGGTCGATTTCTAACCGGGCGATTCGGGTGCCTAACACCTTCCCGATACAATAACAAACTCCCTTACCCAATCTCTAGTTTAAAACCAAATTAGTCGATTCCAAAGAATCGATTAATTCCTAATATTTTACCTAAAAAGGGTGGCGACTCCAAATTAAATCCTCCTACCAAAGTAAGAGCCATTTTCAAAAATCCTTTCTCAAAAAGCATCGTCATTTCTGAGGAATAATGAACGAGTCTAATAAAAGAAAACCGATTTAATAAATTAAAATGAACCAAGCCCGTTTTATCACTTTACGAAAAAACCCATCCTCCTCACACTCCCTTTTCTTATTTTCCGCTTTATTTATCGCTTTCTTTAAATTACTTTATTTACCGCTTTATAATAATTTCTATGAATTTATCCATTTTAAAATTGCTTTCATTCGATAAAACATTAAATCTTAAGCCTTTGATTGTTTTAACATTGAAAAACTAGTACTCAAATCCTCCTCGGTTTCGATGATTAGTGCATTTTATCCATTTGGACCAATGTCCGGAGTCACCATAGGGTTTTCCTTAGATTTTTTTTTCCTCAAATAAAAAATGTAAGTGGCGACTCTTTTTTCCAATGAAAGCAATTAGATTAAATAGGCTTTCACACCGTAAATCCAACTGACAGGCTTTTTCGCAAGTGTACGAAATCTCAAAAAAGTAATAAAGAGTGAGTAGAGTATCATCCCACGAAGATTGTATACCAAGTACCAAAAGTGCGTTAACCTATTATTATTTAAACGACAATAAGAATGATATAATGGAAGAATTTAAATTAAAGGAAATAGAAGAGAAGAAATTAAGCAAGAATATTTGATGAAAAGAAAATCAAGGATTAAAAGCTATTATGGATTTTGACTTCACTTAATTCTATCTATTTTTTTTTTTTTTTTTTTTTTGATAATCAACTGACAGGCTTTTTCGCGAAAGGTGTACGAATCTCAAAAAGTAATAAAGAGTGAGTAGAGTGATCATCCCACGAAGATTGTATACCACCTGGGAGTACCCAAAAGTGCATAACCCTAATTATTATTTAACGACAATAAGAATTGACTATAATGGAAGAATTTAAAATTTTAAAGGAAATAGAGAGGATAGAGATTAAGCAAGAATATTTGATAGAAAAAGAGGAAAATTCAAGGAATTATAAAAAGCGCTATTTATGGATTATCTTTTTGACTTTCACTTTAATCTTCTATCTATTTTTTGCTTTTCTCTTTTTTGGTTTGAATAATCAATTTTATAATTAGTTCAAGTTGTTGGGAAACAACTCCTCTAAAATCATACTCAACCAAACTCCCTCTTGCAATGTATGTTTAAACTATTTTAACTCCGGTTACAACTATATTACCAGGTCTAGAATTTACCTATCTTCCAAATATTTAGGGGCAATCAAACACGATTAATCATTTAAGTTTTATGGTTTGTTTATTGAACTTCATAAACCTAAAGTTCGTGGAACTTATGGAAATTACATCCCAAACAACCCATGAAGTCAAACCATCCATATAGCCCTGCAGTTATCAACTGTTGAGTCCAGTATGTCCTTATATATTTTATTACCTTTTCTATATCAAAAATCCTTCTCCCAATAGTGATAATGGAAATAAATCAATCCGAGGAGAAACTCTATCTGCATGCATCCTCCACAGTTCAAATAAACAACTTTATAACTTTAAAACTAAAGTTTAAAATCAAAATCTTAAGAGTATCATAACAAATTGGAATAGAAACTTCAGGCTACATCCAAATCTCTAGTTAATTGAGAAGGTTTTTAGTTTAACATAGTAAAGACCTCAAGCTAATTTAAAATAATTACTCAAAGGTCAAACTTGTAGATATTAATTCCATAATCAATGAGTGAATAATGACAAAAATGAAACAAAAGTAAGAGTTTAGAGATTAAAAAACTATTGTCAGTGAAAAGCGTGACGGCTTCCTTGATTCTTATACAAACTTGAATGTTCGAAGTCTTAAAAAAGAAAAGAAAACTTAAGAAAAGAGATTAAAAACAAAGATACCTTGAGTTTTGATTCAGATTGATGGTTTCAATTATTGTAGTTGATCATCTCTTTATATAGACTTTTTGTCGGGTGACTTCGATATCCGGGACGCGTAGGACCAACTTAGTTGGCCTAATAGGAAGAAATATGTATCTTGCAGTTAGAAAAACTAACTTTTGTTGTTGTATTTCTCCCAATTAGGACTCTTTTTTTTACTCACAAAATATTCTTAGTGTAAAGTTTTTTTGTTTTTTTTTTTGCATTTGGCGCTGGGAAAACCTCAAACAAGGTAAAGTTCTCTCTAATTGATTTCCTCATTGCAGAACTCCATGCATTAAGACCATGCCATAGGGCTTCAATTCTACTACACGTGCAAATAAAAATAATTTAAATTCTAGGGAAATCCACATAATACACCTTTTTTAGCTTTCTTTGGGTGTGAACCCTCCCCAAAAATGTCATAGCGCATATGTGAATGCATTGTGACTAAAGGGAACAGAAATGCACCGTGAATGAATGAGGTATCTGCACTCGCGTTGTTTAATTGTTTTTTAGGGTAAAACTAGAAAATACCTTAACGTTGACTTCCAAGATATATTAAAATTAAACCTAGTTACAATAGTGTATTTTAGATTGAGGCCCAATGTCTAATGGCAAGGTCTAAATCGAACCCGGGAGAGTGAACGATCCCGAGATGGACTATCGTCATGCGTGATTGAAACTAACCTTATACCAAGACATGAATGTTTGTGCTGAAGCGGAAAGAATGAAATAATTATAGTTTAACCAAAGATGTGAGAAAATAGGGACATAGTTTTTATTTGTGATTTGCGACTTGCCTGCCCTCGCGGGTGTTGCGTTAATACTGCATCAGTGAAACCGGAACGTGCCTACGTTCTTCCGTGAGATGGGAGTAAAAGAATCAAAGTCAACACCAGTATTCGATTTAGGGCCTCTTTTACGAGTGGCTTTGCAATTGGGATTTGCTTTATGCAATGAGTTGTGTTGTTATGCTTGTTGCCATTTATCTGGTTTAGGCATTATGTGCCAAGAATGCATAGATTTTAGGCATCTTAATTGCCAAAAAGCCTGATCTGGTTTGATTTAGGCGATTTGATGCCAAAAATGTTGATCTTTTGATTGGCTTTAGCCAAATTAAGAGATTGATTTAGTGGTCAATTTTGTATGCCTAAAGCATGATTAGATTTTAGGCGCATTGTCGCCCAAAAATGATTGATTTTCGGCTCTCTCTAGCCAAAAAGAGTGACTCTTAGGCACTCCGTAGATTGACCAAAATGATGATTTATACGGCGATTTCGTTCGCCCAAACATGAGTTGATTTTTCAAGGCTTTAAAAGGCCAAAAGATGAATTTAGTTTTAAGGCATTTGCCAAATAAAACCTGATATTTAAAGACGTACCACATATGTAATTTATCTACAAAAATTTTAAAGTCTGATCGCTTACTTTTTGGCAATTTGTTTACCAAAACAGTAATTACATAAATCAAACTTTGCAATGCAAAATGGTGTAGGCAATTTAATGCCAATAGAGAACGTGAATAATTTAGGGTCTACTTATCACAATTATTGACGATGATGAACTGGACTTAAGCCGAAAATTGTCCTCGAAATAAATGGCAATCATTTACCATTTAGCCATTTGATAAGGCTAGACTAGATATGTTTAAGCCAATATTGCTCGAATTTAAGCTTTAATACCAGACGAATGTATTAATTAAAGCCGGGCATTTAGCTAACTATGCTATTAATTGAGGCCAATTTGAATTGCCATATGGATGACATGAATGCCATGTTATGCAGGTAGAATTAAAGGAGTAGAAGAGAAGCTTGCATGAAGTTGCTAAAAATTAAATAGGCAGTAGTTTTGTTTACGTACCTGATTAGATCGTCCGACCGACCGTTTCTTTAACTCCCAGGTTAAGCTCCTCGTTCAAGGGAATTAATTTTATTTTAATTTTAAGTGACCCAATGTTATCACAAACAATAAAATAAACACTAAAATTAAAAAATTTGCAAGAAAAGCAGTTAAGAATCGCAAAGAGCGTAGGGAGATAGGAGCGGTCCGTCTAAAACACAGAACTGCCAGAAGTGTTGGAAAAAAGGTAGGCCGAGGGCCTGTACGTTTATAGCGCGCAAAAAACGGCACTGTTTGCCGGTGGCTGGGTCGCCGGATTGGACCGCCGGCTCGCGGCGAGAGCCCGCCCGCCAAGTCGTCGGCAGCGGCCGGCCGCCCGCTGAGCCCCGGATCGGCGGCCCTCCCGGCGGCCGGGGCCGACCTGGTGGGCCGCCGGATCGGCGCGTCCTCCCGGCGGCCAGGGCCGCCGAAGCCGGTTACTCAGCGGTCGGCGGACAACACCGAAGAAGGTTCGCGCGGGCCCGACCCGGCGGGCCGGCGCCGCCCTCGGTTCGGGTCGCGGCCTGCCCGGCGGCTGGGCCGCCGGGATGGCGCCGCCCGGCTCGTGGCTTGGGCGACGGACTCGGCGGTTGCCTTTCCGCAGCCAGTAGCGCTTCGGTCTTTCGGCGGCTGGGCGCCGCCGGACCATTCGTCGGGCGGCCTTCCCGGCGTCTGGGAGCCTGCCGGTATGGGCCCGCCGCGCCTCGGAGTAGGCTGGCTTCCGGTGGCTGAGCCACCGGAGGCAGGCAGGTTTGTATTCCGGGCGGCTTTTCCGGGATGTCGTTCCTAGTTCCGTGGACTTCCAAAAGAACTACTTTCCTCGAGGATCCCAGTTCCGAGATCCTCGTAATTCTTCCGGACGTTTTCAATGTACGCATATTTGCATAATTTCCGGTGTGAATTTTTTCGACAAAGGCCTCCGGTCGGCTCCGACGTCGCAGTCCTAAAAAAAAAACAGGCTTTGAGCCCAGAATGAGCACACTTGAAAACAACGTTCGTGGCGTCTGACGATGGTCATGGCTGGTCACTCTACTGACATTGACCGTGCTGGCTTTTCTCCATTGCAATGCCATATCCCGTAGCGCTAAATTTTGGCAGTTTTCCTGCACACAAAAAACCCCTTCATAAGTAATTCTAGCAAAGATCAAGCGGAAACTAATTAAAAACGAAAATAACTAAAATAAAATAAATCAAAGAGAATTAACAAAACACAAAAAAAATAAAAACAAACAAACAATAAAAAAAACCACAAATTTCTTCAAAACTTAAACCAGCTATCCCAACAAAACAAAAACAAAAAACGCCGAAACTCGATATAGTAACATAGATGCGCCGGACAACATGATAACTCATAAAAAAGAAGCCTTTTTGGTGTGACTCTCTCTCTCTATCTATATATACTATACTATACCTATACTAGGTTACTGTAATTTTCAGAACGCCATTCTTCTCTACTCACACACCAACAAAGATCCTATAGCATCTCTTCTTCTGTAACTAAGCACCCCAAGATAAGGACCATCTCTCTCACCTCAAGTCATCATAGCACATCATATCTAGAGTAGGCTGATTATATGGAGGCATCATCTTGCAAACTTACTTTTCTTGTTTCTATGATATTCACAATGCAAATTCAACTTGCTTCACATGTTCTTTCCGATTGTGATTTCTATCTCTTGCATATCCGAGGTCTCCCTTCCATAAAAAACTATGCCACTTCCCTTCGCGAACACACTATTTCTCTTTTTTCTTCTTTCGTTGGGCACCGTAGATCGCCTTAATACTTGATGCTTGTTGCAACTTTCTTATCCAATGATTTGGAGAACTGGAATCTTGACTAAGGGAAGAATAAGAAATGGCCAGCAAAGTATGTAAATTCTATTAAATAGCATAAATGGCGAGAGCTTACCTTAGGAACCTGGCCAAGGAATCCATTGACTTAGACGTAAGAGATGAATAGTGTCCATAAGATAAGTTCACTATTATTAATTTTCTTTATGTCCTCGTACTTTTCCCAATTAAAAGAAGCCATTAGCCCGAAGAGGCTTCATACACCTTTTTTACTTAATAAGCTTTTAATTACTATCTAGCCTCTTTATAAATGCTCCATAAAAGCAAGGGATGATCTTTTTACCTAAAACCAGCCTCTGTCAACTTGACTTAAAAAAAGTTCATGATTTCTTCAAAAGCCGAAATCTTCATTATTCAAAAAGCATTAAGCAAGCTTTTCCAAAGTAAGGGAACCTTAAATTGATCTGCTCTTTACCTTTGGGTTGGCTTTGCCTAGCTTCTCTGATCCTGCTAGTTGCAAGCTTTTGGAATCAAGCCTGTAAGCGAAGACCGCAATGTTAAAAGAAAATATATTAATCAAATAGCCTAAGCATTGGTCAAGGACTTATTACTTGTTGCTGGATTCTTCCCTCTCACCCGCATCTAAGATCAGGGAAAAATGGAAAAGTAAGTCTATAATTTGCCTTAGAGGTTATATCTAGTTGTTCACCTAAGATAGAATTTTATTAAAATCTCCCGAATAACCTATATTATGGCAAAATTTACATATTAATATTATCTAAAATAGTGATTATGTGCCAAACGGAGCCCTTACTAGGAGGACGCCCGTCCCTGGCGTGTCTTTCTCTTTTGTCTATATTCAAAGTATGTCCGGAGAAAGAAAAGCATTAGGGATAAGGATTCAAATCCATTTAGCCTGGATCGTAACTAATCTCTCTTAAATATCTCTCGGGCGCAAAGTGTATGTATGAGTTCAAGTCTCTATAAGAGGTTCAAGCCCGTAATCTTTAACCCTCCTATTGGCTAGATCTCTCAACTCTTACGTTAAGTAGGTAAAAGTGCGGCTAATAAAGGCAGTGGATTAATTTGGGTGTGACTGGATAAGGACGAATAAACTAAAACCAAAATATATAAATAAGGCGGGGCTTTAATATCCCCCCCCTCCCTTTTTCCTCTTTGC